>ML821140.1:0-23623 GCA_009831015.1 Picea engelmannii
TTAAGAAATATATCCAGGTCTTTATGAGAATAGTCATCAATGAATGATACATAGTATACATACCCACTAATGGAGGATGATGGCATTGGGCCACATACATCTGAATGAGTTCTAGGACTCCTTCTGCCTTGCTGTCCCTCTTCAGAAATGGGTTCTTGATGTTCTTTCCTTGTGCACATCCATTGCATACGCCTTCATGGTCACCTTTGAGTTCTGGTAAACATGTGACCTCTTTGCATATGTATGGTAGTGCCTTGTAGTTGATGTGAGCTAATCTTCTATGCCAAGGTTCTTCAATGGCGTGGGTCATGGCAGCTTCTGAGTGACCCTTTAGCTCATGCAAGTCACCTTCTTCTCTTCCAATGATGATTGCTTCATTTATGATCTCTTCTTTAGCACGTTTCCTTCTGCAACCTTCGCTATATCTTCCTTATGTCACCTGGAGAAAGGTCAACAAAACAACAAGAAAGAATAATATCCTTCTAATAATGTAAAGCAATAGCATGAACAATCATCATAGTAGCTCTAGAGCTATCACTTATAATTTATCTGAAACAAAGATTAAAGGTAAGGAATACAATACAAAGTGAGGTCAACACTCTCATAGTGTTGTGACCAAGCATTATTCCATGGCAACCTGGAACTAACACACGAGGTTTCTCCTAGAGGAGGTGTTAGTTGTGTTAGACAAAGTATTTACCTCTATATGCTCACATGCTATCAAGTATAATACTTTACGATGACTGCTATCTCAACTATAGTCATCAGCTTGTCATGTGTACCTTTGAATCTTTTTAATCTTGATTAATCAAACCTGGAGCCTTGTCCTCAAGAATGAGTGCTTTCTTTTCTTCCAGGTCTCCTTCACTCAATTGATGAGTTCTTTCTTCAACCTGTTTGCTATACTAAGACAATACACTATCTTGCCAGAAGTTTAGGTTAGAGGATAATCTCTATGATCAACTTTCAATCCTTCTAATAATTTGATCATAGCTTTAACATGCAACACTGATTAAAATAATGTCATGAAAAATAGATGCATATCAGAATAATCACACTTGGGTTGCATCATTCCTCTGAATGTGTTGGATCTTGAGATCCTTCTAGATCTATGGCAAGAGATCCCTTCTCCTGCAAATACTCTTTAGGGTTTAACCCTTAAACATATGTGAGTACATACCTCTGATGGAATTTGCAGGTAGTGGCTCCATCTGGTAGCAGCGGTAATCATTACCAACTCTTAAAAAACTTCAAGGGTGATAGAAACTGGTTCTACGGCTGCAACTGCAACTGGTTCTGAGACTGTAACTGCAACTTAGGGTTTTATGAGGAAACCCTAATTTTTCAAACTTCGAATTTTTAAAATCTGATCCAGGGGATAGATGCACTAAGTTGAGGCAAGTTAGCTGGTGCAGTCAGAATTTTGAAAGTCCAACTTTTAATCCTTCAAATATGATTTGCGGATTTTTGGACTGGTGCTTCTGGTACCTCTGGTACTCTGGTACTTTTGGTACTTTGTGAAACTAGGGTTTCACTTTCTGGGAGATCCAACCACTGAAAAGGTACGTTGATGATTCTAAATTGATCCTTAGGGGAGGACGCAACTTTCTAGATAGTTTTAGGGCTGAAAAGCTTCACTTTTGAAAAACCCTAATTTGCAGGTACTGCAACAGTGACATTTTTCTCTTGCGAAAGATGATTCCTTCAGCTTGGCGCTGAAACCATGTTAATGTTTAAGCCATTATTACATATGTTTGCATTTCATTAGATAACAATAGCATAATCCAAGATCATTGAGAAATACACAATCACAAGAGACACACCATTTATCCTGGGAAACCCTCTAGGGGAAGAAAACCCAACAAAAATTCCTTAATATAGATAGCCAATACAATGCCAAGAGATCTCTATGCTAAAACAGAGAGTCCTCTCCAAGATATGTGCCACTCTCTCTCCTTTTCCGGTAACAGATCAAAACTTGTCTCTCAAAGTGAGGAAGTGAGTTATGTTCAAATGAGGTGCTAGCCTCTTTTATTTATACAAGTTCTGGCACGTGTGAAGTGTCTCTTCACTGGTAGGGCCGACTTCTCAATCTGGGTGGGTAAACCCACCTTTGTTATATTTCTGGGTCTCTTAATTAACTGTTTGGGCCGACTTCTTATTCTACCTATTACAATTGTCTTTTGACCAATCCGTAAAAGGGGATTTGGTCCTATTACAATATCCGACATGATCAATCCACAATGGGGATTGATCCTATGAATAAAATATCAATAATAATAAGAATACTCTTTGCAGTTACATTATTTCAACATAAGCTTGTCTTTAATAGATCCCGTTTTCTATTTGATGGTTTCAGGTGGTTTGAAAGAGGTCTTAATCTCTTTCTTGATCAAGAATTTCACAATTCTATCAGTCACTCCTTGGATATAAGGGAGGTAGGTAGTCAAAATTGGGTTCTGGTTGTTCAGGGAACAAGGTCTATTGCCTGCTTTTTCCAAGGATTTCCTTATTGTATTCTCAATGTCTTTGTCCTTGTAACCTATGCTTTTAAATACTTCGGAGAGGTGATATTTCTCATGTTCCATGTAACAGACCCAAGCCCCGAGTGGATTTCCTAGGGATGGGGCCTCAAAATTTCATTCTCTTTAAATGATAAAACCCTTCATTTGGGGTTTCTACCACACTCTACTCATCCAGAGTTTTCCAACCACAATATCCATGCTCAAAACCGAGCCTAGAACCGATAGATATGTCTCCCAAAGTCCTTCGGGCGTTCATTGGTTGAGGGCCACGTGGCACCCACGTGGATTCACCTCAACCATACTATTTCTGAGTTCATTCCTCCACAATGGAAGACCATCCACAGTCATATCCCATGACTGGACTTACTCTCTTTCTCCTATGTCAGTTGTGGATGAAATTGATGCTTCGACGCCTCACGCCTATTTACTATGTACACATGAGACTGCCTGGAGTTCCTAACCTCCGAAGTCTTGTAAGCTCACCACGTGGCTCCGAACTTCAGGCCGTTCGGTCTCTTAAACATACTACATCCCAGATCCTCCAGAGTCCTGAAGTCCTGGATTCCCGGAGTCCGGGTCACTTCACCAACCATGTTGGCTAGGAGGAAACACATCGAGAACTGACACGTAGGAGGGGTCAAGGCGACACATGTTACGTTCCAATGACCTATAGGGCATGTGACGCACATGAATCTGAGTGACATGTAGAATGCCAAGATGGGGTCCACGTCACCCTGGGGGGGGCGTCACTGCACCACGTCAACCCCAGACTAGAAAGATTCTAACATTCCTCAGATCACATGGTCGAGATCCGACCACGTAGATTTATGGATCTACGACTCTGGTTACCTCAGGGATTCAACATTCAGGAGTGTTGCAATGCAAGCTCCTCTTGTCTTCTGAAGTGCCCAAATCTCTGCACTCCAGGTGTTATCGGACTAATCGTTAGGTGCGGACACTAACAGATCTCCCTAGATCCACCTGGATCTAGAACAAAACAAGACATGACATGACTCTTTCCCTAAGTTTTGACCATTGAATTAGCTAGTAGGGAGGAACAAGTAACATACCTTTGTATCTCTTCCTAGGGTCTATGTTGCTCCCGCTTCTCTCCGGTGATCTCGTGAGGTCAAGACCAAGACAACACAAACCAACCAAAGTGAAGATAGCAAAATATATTCAACTGTCAACTTATGTGTATGATCAAGGAATTACACAATAAAGTGAGAATGACTTTATGAGAAAAGGACATGCCACTGTATCATATTAATCGAAAGTAGAAGATACAACCTGATCGCCTTGATGTTGCAAGCTTCCTTTCGGTGGATCTTGGTTCCAACACATACACTTGCTCGATCCTTGCATGAAGAAGATCAAATCCTCTTGATAGACTTGCTAGAGTCTCCAAGCTCCTGTTCAAGCTAAGTCCTTCACACAATTCTTTCACCAATTCTCCAATGAATCTTGCTTAACCTTTTCCATGAGAATTCCATCAATATATAAGAAAGAATGAGATGGTTACTTGGATAAGAATGATCCCAGAATATCAGGGAAACCAGTACAAGGATAACCATTCGAATGCCAACCCATCCTTCTAGAAGATTCCCTTCTAGAACAATCGAGAATTCATCTTTTTCCAAGCTTTAAAACAAGTTTGCACCCTAGCTATGTAGCACAGTGTGAGAAGTTCGCACCCTAGCTTAAGGCAACCTGTGAGAATGGGTCATTCTCGCACCCTAGGATATTAGCAACCTGCGAACACTCTTCAAAAGTAAGTTTTCTGAGAAGAGATGAATGTCACTTTTCTCAGGAGAAAGTTCTTATGAGGAGCCTGAGTACACCATCATCAATACACCATCAATATTGACCAAAATCATGGGTAACATAATGCCCCCAAAGTATGAGGCCGCAACCAGTGACAACCGAAAGACTTTGTAAACTGCATGTGTGTGTCGGAAACCAGGAGCACACCTAATCGGAAACCTGCGAACAACCAAGCATTTGCAGAATCTCATATATACTAATTATGAGGTAGGCATTCCCATACTCAGATCATAGACGTATGACATCATAGACATAGGTCATGGCCACCAATATTACACTTTGGATCCATGCCGTCAAAATATAGCATAGCCACCAAGAATACAATGTGGATCTATGCGAGAAAATTCAAATTGAGATGACATAGCTACGATACATACAAAGTGGATCTATGTGTCGCAAATTATACATACTCCATCGCAACTTGGACAAAGAGATGATATCCAGGGTCTTCAATTTCATCGCCCAAAAGTACAAATCTAACCATGTGATTACATGTGTTGAGGTCGAACATGGAAGAAACCACTTGATTACTGATCATTGATGAAACCGTTAACAAGTTCGAGGGAAATCACCATTAATGTCAATGACTCCCAAGGCACTCTAGTACAATCCTTTGAATGTGAATGAATGAGCTGAGGTCGAACATCGGACAAAATCTTTCGATCAGAGGTCAATGATGTAAACCCACTGTCAAAAGCGAGGAAACCTGCCATTGAGGCATGCAAGTTCCAAGGTACCAAAGAATTTCTAAGTCTTGTTTCCGGATAATGAGCTGAAGTCGACGGAACAAAACTCGTCACAAGAGGGCCTTGATGTATCCCCCATCAATGACACGAAATGAGGAACAAATTTTGAAGGTGAAATAGAGTATGATGTAAGTTGGAATGGACACAGGGAAGGCCGACACAGAGAGAATGGATAACTGTAGATGGCCGACTCAATAGAGGTTTCAGATGAACTTCTCTTGAACATATGAACGGCACGACCAATGATTTGGTAGCATTGACTCAGAGACGACACAAGGTATGACCTTGTAGCAAATCGAATGAGAGACAAATGGATTTCCCAAACCGGATTCAAATATAATGAATAGGGGGTGTCATGTTCAAGAGTGACACTTACTACTGATCAATATGAAGACGAGAACATATCCCTTTCCCAAATTCCCCCCCCCCATTTCTGGCAAGTACCTCTTTATTTTTATGCAAGCCTAAGGAGGATAACATATGCTTGTTGATATAAGCTTATCCTTTGGATAAGTTCTCTAGAGTATGTTTAACGAACCCTAGGAAGGAGTGGTTCGGTCCCATTATGGGTCTGTCGATGTTTGTTTAACGAGTCCAAAGATAGAAAACTCAAAGGTTTTTCATGATTATAGAGTCTGGAAAAACACTTAAAAGAGAACTCTCTCAGTTCCTTTTTCGTAAAATAGTCTGATGAGACCGAAAAAGAGATAAATTATCACCCACCAGATGCTTTCTTCAAATACTTTATTGAGCGTGAAAATAGCAAGGTTGCTCGGCTATCTTTTCATGTTTAGAGAGTCTGAAAAGAGCTTAAAGAGGACTCTAGGGGGGTTCCTTTTTTGTATAACCATGTTGAGCCCGAAAAAGTGATAAAAGTATGCTCGATCGCGTTCTCATGTATTTTTGAGTGCAAGAACGGACAAAGACCAAGATTGAGGTTTTATACAAAAACCATAAAAAACAATCAAAACATGTGATGAAGAAAAAAAACTATGTTTGCATCCCTGTATATGAACATCGAAGTCGTTACGCCTGCAAAAGTTACACTCAAAAGGGCATTAGGGATTAGGTTTTAATAAATAAATAATTATAAAAATTCAATAACATGGTAAAAGTAAATATAAAGAAGCAAAAACTCTTTTTACCATATCATTTCAACTTTACCACTATTTGAGCCCCAAAACCCCTCTTTTACCCTCAAAATCCGACGTCAGATTGTGGGAGTTACGAACATCCATTCGACGAGCCATCAACGACAATGAGGTAGGCTCTTTGTCCTCTACTTTTTCATGGTTTAATTTCTCATTTTCATTGGCAAAAACACATTTTTGAGTTGGTTTTGGGGGCTATTATGGCGCTCATCCATTCTCGCAGGTGAGCTACATAGGACCTGCAAGAATGGGTCGTTCTTGTAGGTGAGCCCAAAGGCGCCTGCGAGAACCTCGTACTATGCCTAAAGGGCACCTGCGAGAACCGCAAAGAGTAAATTTTTTTAAAAAAATTTCTCAATGAAAAGATACCAATTTGTGAATAGAGTTATTAATCTTCTTCTTGTGCTTCTTATGCAGGTATTTGGCCATCAGAATGGTTCTGAAATGGCGCGAAAGGGAGCACGAAGAAGATAATTCCATTGCCAAAAATCATCCACCCACCATTGCCTCTTTGAGAAACTGTGGTCTTCTGAAGTACTTTTGTATCCCGGGCATGAGGGCCCAAGTCAGGTTACTAGAGTACCTTGTGCATATGTGGGATCTCGATCAACAAGTATTCCATGTAGGGGTCCACACATTGTCCTTGGATATCGAGGACATTTACTTCTTGACAAGACTGTCACGGCGTGGGTACCATGTGAGCCTGACTGGTAGCAGAGTTGGTGGGATGCCCATGAGTGAGTATTGCCACTTACACTATGTTCCAGAGGCAGATAGGAAGAAAGGGAAAGTAACTGTTTGGGGAGTGCGGGATTTGACCCTCCGCACTATTTTGTTCACCATTGCTCGTATGGCTGGGAGCTACGCTCCTCACATGGTTCTCCAGAGTTACTTTCAGTATGCCATAGAGTGTACTGAGCCTCGGGTTTTTAACTGGGCAGATGCTATGCTTCGTAACATGAAAAGACAGTTGACCAAATGTAGACGAGGTGACCTGAAGCAATTCAGGTACGGGTCTTTGTTAGTGTCCTTATTTCTTGAGAGGGTTCCTTTACTGAGGCTGTAGGTTGAGTGGGATTTACCGGCTCCCACAGATCCAAGAATGTTGAGATGGTGTCATCTCATGGCCCGACACGTAGCTGGACCAATTATCAAGTATGATGATACTTTCTTCGACTGGTTGCGACCTTAGATGTTGATGGTCGACGATTATGCTTATGCTGGGTTGGATTTATGAGGAAATCCGAACTTAGTCCTGCCTGAGGGTGCTTAGTGGGGGGAACTTGGTAAGAAGTACACATTTTTTCATTTTTAAATGTTTTTGTGAATTTTATCATATGCAAATGTTTTTTATATGTTCGTCCAAAGACTAAATACAAAATTCGTTGTTGATGACACAGATGTGGGACCTTACCGAACTCCTGGTACTTCTCCTATTCAAAAACGAGGAGAGGTAGCACCAGTGCCACAATGGGACACCGAGGATTATGAAGCAGTGGAACAAAACCTAGAGGGTTTGATAGCAGATATTCCAGACATGCCTCTTGGAGAGGTTCCACGACGTTATCAGCATCACATAGTAGGAGTGTCAAATTCCATTGGTCGACTGCTCCGTAGGGTTGCCCGGGAAGTCGTGTGTTATCGTGAACGTCATCCATGACGTCACTTTGTAGAAGCTATGAGCTTCATATTTTGACATTTTGGTCTTTGGAAAAAACTTTTTGTAAAAAAATCTTTTGATCGTTATATATACATACGACTTCTACCGGTTTATCTTGTGTTGTGAAAATTGATGTGACTGATTTATAAATGATCCAAATGTTTGTCTAATACATAGTTAGCCAATGCATCAGTTAATGTATTTAGACATCTAGGAATATGTTGATATTCAATATAATCAAAATAACATTCCAAGAGGCGAATTCGCAAATACACCCGTAGCAAAGTAGGACTTCGAATAATGTAGACATTACTTAACTGTAGTACTACAAGCTGCGAATTGAGTCGCACAACCAAATGATGAATTTCGAGTGAGATAGAATCAATCAACAATTCGATAACGATGCTATACTCTGCAATATTGTTGGTCACACGACCGAGACACACACCTCGTAAGGAGACAAGTTCGTTTGTAGGGGCGTAAATTGCCCATGTAGCAGAAGCAAGGTTCTGAGTACTACGACTAGTGCCATCAACGAAGCCAATATAGGGTAGCGAATATTCCGACATTTGGAAATCAAACACAACATCACATAAGGGCAGAGACCAGATAACAACGAAAGCAAGCTACAATAACACACAAGAAGTATGATACAATAAAAATACAAGTCCTTGTGCACAGATGATTTTATGCATAGTACTTCTTTAAGTACAACCCATTCCTGGGTTCACTCAAAGGGATACCATCATAATCTACTAACTCATAAGCCCCTTTTTCCAAAACTCGTCGAACAATATAAGGACCTCACCACATGGCTTCAAATTTTCCAGCTCCTAGCATATCTCGATCTTGTTCATAGAGGAGAACGAGATCTCCTTCGGAGAAAACACGAGGCTTGAGATGTTTGTCGTATTGGGCCTTGACACGTTTTTTATGAGCTTCTATGACTAGGGTAGCATCGCGTCAAGTTTCATCTAATCGCATAAGATACAATAGACATTCTTCCTCAGCAGAAGTGTTTGGTAGGAGTTCAACAACTAGTTTTAAAGAGGGTATCTTGCATTCAATCGGGAGAATGGCTTCCAAACCATAGACTAACCGGAAAGGTGTAAACTCAGTAGCGGACTTGAAAGATGTCCGATAAGCCCACAATGCCGAAAACAACATTGTGTGCCAAATTTTTTTGTGAATCCCTATCATTCGTCGGAGCATAGTTATGAGAACTTTGTTAATTGCTTCGACTTGGCTGTTGGTTTGTGGGTAATAGGGCGTTGAGTTTTCATGGTGAAGACCCAACTTTTCAGTAAGTTCGGACATCATGAAGTTTCTAAAGTGTCTACCGTGATCAGTGACGATATCCCGGGGAACAACAAAATGAGCTATGACATGATTAAAAATGAATAGTACTGTGGTCTTTCCAGTGTTGTCAAATGTCGACATCGCCTCGACCCATTTCATAAAGTAATCGATGGCTACAATAATGTATCCATGCCCCCCGGTCGAGTGAGGGTGACATGTCATGAAATTGATGCCCCATTTCGTAAATGGACCAACGAAGACCACAGGGTGAAGAGGAGCGGGATGTGACCGTATCTTCTGATTATAGGTCTGACAAGCATGGCATTTTTGAACGACAATTATGCAGTCGTTAAATAAAGAAGGCCAAAAATACCCTACTCGTAAGATTTTTTGGGTAGTAGCATACCCATACATATGACTACCACAGGCTCTAGAATGGCAGTCATTCAGAGATTTCTCAGCTTCGACGAATGTTAGGCAGCATCGAAAAACAGAGTCAATCCCCCAACGATAAAGAGTATCCCCAAGGATAATATATTGATGAGCTTGGTATCATATTCGACGTCGACCAGTACTAGACAACGTTGGCCGAAAAGTCTGGGTTTGGAGATATATGAAGATATCACCATACCAAATATCATCAATGCTAATGAGGAAAAGGGATTCATCGGGCAATGAATCAGCTGCTACATTTTCCATTTCAGAATAGGGAAAGTCGCATATCAACTCAAAAAACACTAAGGACTTCTTGGACTTGGCGCGTTCGAATTCTAAGTCAAACTCCTGGAGTATCACAATCCATTTCGAGTACTTTCCCCCTAGAAATTGACATGTGAGAATGTGTTGCATGGGGTTGTAGTTAGAAATCACTGTAGTCTTGCGTGAGAGGATACAATGCCGGAAGCGTTGGACGGCTTGGACGACTGCCAAGGCCAATTTTTCGACATGTAAATACTTGATTTCTGTAGGCGTTAGACTTTGACTCAAGTAGTAGATAACATGTTCATTGTTAGCATCATCCTCTTGGACGAGAACCATACCAATGGTGTAATCCGAGGTAGCAAGGTAAAGGAAATAATTGCGACTGTAATCAGGGGGAAAGAGAAGCAGAGCATGCGTTAGGGACAATTTCAAAGCTTCGAAAGCATTGTTGGTGATGGTATCCCATACGAACTCGGACCCCTTTTTTAGTAGCCGCGTAAATCCACGAGTTATCTCAGCATAATTTGGGATAAAACGACAAAGAAAGTTTGCTTTCGCCTGCAAATTTTGTAACTAGCGAAGTGTAGAAGGAGGAGGGAGATTAAGGATTGCCCCAACCTTTAAAGGATCCACCCCGATCCCTTGAAGCGAAATGATAAAACCTAGAATTCGACCGGATTCCATGCAGAAAATGCACTTATGGGGATTCAAACGTATACGGTATAACCGACAGAGGACGAAAATGGCTCGGAGGTGGGTTGGATGATCGACTCGACACATTGAGTGAGTGGGTAAATCGTCTAGATATGGTTGAACAATGTGCCTTATATCATGGAAAGCATAAGACATAACATGTTGAAAAGTTGTGCCAACGTTCTTGAGACCAAAAGGGAGTTTTCGATAGGCAAAAGTACCCCAAGGAAAAATAAAAGAAGTCTTATGTTGATCCTCGGGAACAATGTTGATTTGATTATACCCGGAGAAACCATCCATTAGAGAGAAGATTTCGCTTCCTGCACAATCGCCGACAATCTGATCGATGAAGGGGGTAGGAAAGTTGTCTTTTGGACAAGCTTTGCTGATATCCCTATAATCAATGCATACACGAATTGTGCCTTGTTTCTTGTCGAGCGGGACAAGATTGGAAACCAGTCAGTGAGAGCCACCGGATAAATAAAGTCGACTTTAAGAATTTTCTTGACTTTGAGCTTGATAGTAGTCGCTTTATGTGGGTGAACTAGATGAATCCGTTGCCGGACGGGTTTAGCGTCAGGGTATGTCTTGATCTCATGTATCAAAATCTCAGGGTCGATACCCGACATTTCTTCGTAGCTCCAGGCGAAGATGTCACAAAACTCTTTGAAAAGGGATGTGTAGGTGACGATTTCGTCATAAGAACACGAAGCTCCGATATGGACATTTTCAAAAATTCCAGGTTTGATAGATATGTCGAGGGGAATAGTGGGTGAGATATTACTTAAGTTCCCTTCAGAAAACACATCGTGTGCAGACTCGAGAATGGTTGAGATGACGACAACGGTCGACGGGGTCAAGATCCGTTGATAGTTCTCAATGGTATGTTGCTCCAGAAAGAGGATGGAATGATGATGTCCATCGTCCCAAGGGGTATCCTCCATAACAAACATGATCATCTCGTCTGTGGGAAAAATGACACGGAAAGGATCTGGAGATAACTCACCAAGAGAGGGGGTAGAAGGGGTTGCTGATTGAATGGCCTGATAGGCGGATTCGACCGGACTTAACGAAATTTCATCGCCGTAACGAAGATGATCTCCAGGGTCAGGTACTATCCAGGGGTCATGAGATGCAGGAAGTTCATGAATCGGGGTAGTGATCATGTTGATTGAAGCAACAGATGAGCATGGAACATCAGGCGGAGGAATGGGGAAAGTACCCATTAACGAAGAGTCTTTGAGAAGGCCTACACCGACGTTCTCATAACCCGGTGGGGTTTTAGCGATGAAAGGTACTTTGACAGTACGGGTATCGGAATTAAAGAAGGCTAGTTGGTCGACGGTGACGACCTTTCCTTGATGTGGGAAACGTACCACATGGAAAAGGGTCGACACAATTGCACGCATGGAATCGATCCAACTGCGGCCAAGCAAAAGATTGTAATCAAGGGGAGCGTCAAAGACTTCCACTTCGACTTGGACCGTTTTGCTTTCTAACATGATGGGCAACGAAATAAGGACATCGTAGGGATTAAAACCGGAGCCATTGAAGGCTTTGAGAGTATTCTGGGATTCGTTCAAAGAGGGAGAGCCAATGGATTTCTAGCAAGTAAGAGACATAACACACGTCGAGGTACCCTCGTCAATAATGGTTCGGAAAATGTTTTTGTCAGAGACAATCACTTGGATCTGGAACGCGAGTTGAGGGGGTAACCTTGGAATATGATTTTCCAAGTCAAAAATTATTAAATTTGTATCCGTCGGGTTGATTCCACCAATAGATTTCAACAGTGCCTTCCGTTGTGTGGGACAACTTTGAAGGACTTCGAGGGCTGACATCGCAGAAGGTGCTTGGGCCAGATCTTCAACAATGCTGTAGTTCTGGGCAGCATGAGCATGAGGAATTAAAGCCGATTTCCAAACGACGCCCTTTGGGGGGGGTCGAAGAACTGTGTCAAGGCTCGGTCGTTCGAGATGAAGAGGACCATTGGGAGGTGGAGTCGTGGGAGAGGGTTGTGCCAAGGAAGGAGGTAGATCATCAACCTTCTCTTTAGAGGGAGAACAATCTTTGGCTTGAGTGGTGAGTGCAACGTCGCTCTGCTTTGAATCGCCAGTACACATCAATACATAGGATGTAGTAGAAGATGAGGGTTGGTCATGAATGACCAACTGAGCCTGTTGTTGAGACGGGAAGGGTTGGGACAAAAATGGCCAAAGCAGGCGGTTTTGGAGCCCCTTGAAGGAACTTAGTGACCTCGGTGCGTCGTGGACAATCCTTCATGTAGTGATCATCACCACAGATAAGACAAGGGTATAGAGGTTTGCGCTTATCCCGATCGTCAACAGGTGTAGTTTTGGTTCACTCTGCTTGAGAAGTATTTTTGTCCTCCTTATTCTTACCCCTTCCCTTTTTGGATTTGTTTTTACCGGCTGGGGTAGATTGAACTGCATTTACCTCAGAAGTCTTGCCGGTGGGAGGGGTAGGAGACGGAGCATTTTGAACATTAGAAGCAAGTTTGGGGTTGGTGCTTGAGGCGGGATATGGTTGGGCCTGAAAAGTGCCAATCACACCATCATATGCATGTGAAGCAGCGGGAGTAGTTGAAGTGGCGGAAGTGGAAGGATGAGGTAAGTCAGGTAGTAAATCGTCAAGGGTACCCGTTTGTGAGTAAACAAGGTCAAGGTATTGAGCACGAATTATGGCCTACTCTTCTGTGACTACTCCACCCATGGCGATGTCACGAACGATGTCGTTCACAAATGATTTTGTGAACCACTCTGTCAGCAACTGATCGGGGAGTTCTAGTTTAATGAGACGTCGTCTCCGTTGCCACTCATGGATGTGATCGGATATATGAGTGGCTTTGTTTTGTTTAAAAGAACTCAAAATATCGATCCCCGTCTCATAACGGATCGGTAACTGGTAGTGTGTGAGGAAAGCCATAGCTAGGGTGTTGAAGTCAGCAAAGAAACCTCGTGGTAATTCTATATACCACTTCGCAACAGAACCTATGAGGGTTCGTTGAAAAAGACGTAAATGAATAGAGTCTTCCATCAACGAGTTGGATAAACACAAGAGGTTAAAAGTCATGACGTGATTGTTCGGGTCCTCTCCCACTTTGCCATCGAATTTAGGGATGTCCGATGGTAGCTTGGTTGGTATTGAAGGCCATTGGGGAGAGTGACGAATTGGATCATTTAAAATCCTTGACAAATATGGAAGATCCAAAGTGGCAAAGAAGGGTAACTGTCGATTCACCTGCAGGTACTGGTGGCTTTGGGGAGGAAGCCCCATCGGCAAACCAATAGGACCATAAGAAGTCTGCATATAATGTGAAGACCCATGCAGATTCAGTGGTGGTTGGAGAGGATAGTAGCTCATGGGATTGTATCCTGGAACAGGGACATGAGTTTGAGCATTTGAGCCCCAAATCAGATTGAATGTACCTGGATATGGTTGACCTATACTAGGGGGTATCACAAATGCAGCTGGAAACTGCTGCCCCCCAGTCGATTTAGGAGGATGTTGTATCAACTGATTCCAATACTAGGCCAAGGACAGAGGTATGTTTTTTCCATAAGGTGGGGCTGGTCCTCCTATCGAAGGTGGTGTTCCAATTGGGGGTAGCGTTTCAATTGGGGGTTGTGTTCCAATTGGGATTTGCGTTCCAATAGGAATTTTCCCACTGAGAGGGGGTTGAGTCATACCACCTTGGTGAAATTGTCCATCGACGAGAATCTGGTAATTTGGTGTGAATGACGGAATAGTGCCACTATGATTAAGACTGCCAGTGGAGGACGAGAGAGGTCCTCCAAAAGGAAATTGAGGGAGTGTCGGAATTAAATCGGGAAGAGAGTGTCCAGAAGAAGAAGGACCACCAGGAGAGCTGGATGGGGTTTGTGTAGGAGTGGGAATGGAAGCATTCAACGCACGGTATCTAGGTGGTAGTGTTGGGGTGACACTGGGTGTTCACGGTGTGCTGATGGGGGTGAGAATAATCGTGGTAAATCCGGTGTGAACACTCGTAGTATCAGTATGATGGGCCATTTCCATAGGGATGGTCAAGATGTAGTCAGATCGTGGGGCGCCCGTACCAGGAAAATAATAGGTAGTAGTAAATGGTACTGCCTCTGGGCTAGAGATTTCAGAAATCACAGGTGAGATGATTTCGGAAATTACAGGTGAGCCTGGACCAAAAAGGTCCCGTCGAAAAACGCCTGTAGAACAAAAAGGTCCCGTCGAAAAATGCCTGTAGACCAAAAATGATATTGGCCTTCTATGCATGGAAAGGGTCCAAACGATGATCCATAAGACATAACAACTAAGTCTCCAGAAGAATTCAGTCGCATAAATGGTCGCTCAGAATCAGGGTGAAGTTGAAAGTCCTCTCGAGGATTGGTAATTTGGAAATGTTCGAGAGAGTCAGTTTGTTCCCCTTGTGGTGTGGTGACGGCTGGGACTTCACTTTGCCGAGGAGAGCCCTCAGGTGAACTTGTAGGCAAGGGTTGAGAACCTTCCAGATGCTCTAGAGATAAACCTTGCATTCTACATGAACGACGTGGAGGAGCTATTGTAAACGAGTGACAAACTTACGAAGAAAATTGTATGGTCAACTGTGGTAAACAAACATGTGCTAGTAAACACAATCTAGGAAACAACACCAAGAAAACAAGACCTTCTAATTCCGAAGTCACTAGTTGGTGATGAAATCCAACGTCACAACAATGAGACGAGAAGGGGCTGGGCTAGGGTGGAAAAGTTACGCTGACGACTTGCTTAATGGACTTACACACTGGTGCAAGCTCCCACACATAATTGTGGGTATACCCTCCAAGGAGCCCGAGTGAGTTTGGCCAACGTCAATTCCAGGTACCGTGAAGACTTCCCCCTTCACATTCACCTTGTGTAAGAACCTAGAAAGATAGGCCACTAAGGTTACCACCGACAACAATAAATCTCGGGGGGACAATCGACAGTCTGATCCACACGCAAGGGCAGGGTATCGAGCCCAAAATCAAATCAAAAGGCTTCCACTCATCATTGTGGGTATACCTCCAAGTGATCCCTGTAATATGTGCAATCTCTACACCGATATCAACAAAGCAGGGTGAGTAACTCTGTCAATATGAATGCGATCTCGTGTTTGACCCTTGTGTGAGAAGGGCTTCCCAGGACAAGATGTTGTAAATGGAATTTGACACTCCTTAACACAAGATGCTATTATGTGTTTCGTGCTTTGGAGAGTGTATCTCTCTTCCTATTCCAAAGCGCTAGGCTAGCTAAAGGTTGGTGTAATAGAGCCCTAGAAAAGAGTTACTAGTTAAATTTTACAATTGCGCAATGTTATTAAGAGCTATTGTTACTCAAAGGAAGCAGAGATGAAACTGATGTTGTATGAGACTCTAACCCAACTATGCATGGATAAGAATGATATATATATCAATTTTCATTCAATGAATCCTATGTACGGGAGGGAAAGAGAAGTTTTCCGGATCAAACTTGAACTACAATACACAATTTCCTTTAAAATGCAATTGCAACGAATCACACGAAAATAACAATTCTCTATTGTTTCTTTTTCAATAATTTCAACAATTGGTTTTCAATACTTTCAAAGACGAAAATTCTTTTGAAAGAAAAACGTTGTTCACTTTTCAAAAAGGACCTACACCATGATGGTGAGAGTGAAGAAAACCAAAAACTAACGAACAAACAATAGACAAAAACCCAAACCAATCTTTCAATGGAAACAAAAATAACAAGCAGACCAAACTAGTCTTTTCAATTGCATGAGAAAAATGATCTTTCAAATAATGAGCAAATGATAAAGACAAAAAATCTCAACTTTCAACCGATCTCTGGTTCTTAACCAAACAAGCACACTCAGATTCCAAAATCAGAGAGTATATCTTGGCAGAAAAAGTCAAGAAACGAAAGTCAAGAAAAAAGTGACAAGAAGAGCCTTTGAAATTCTAAGACTATTTGTGCACAAAAACAAAGACAAGAAAAACATCAACCAATGGTCCAAGAAACTCTTTTTAGGCACCTATACTGATTTGGGCAGTTGATCATGCAAAAGTCTTAAAGCCAAAATTTTGAAAAAAGGGTTTGCAGGCTGAGAGTATTACACAGTGCGAGAATAGGTCATTCTCGCAGGCCATCTTTGAGCAGAGTGCGAGAATCTCGCACTGAACCTAAAAGCAGGGTGCGAACTCAATAGATTCTTGCAGGCCACTGTGGAGTGCAGTGCGAGAATGTATGAAACTAATCAAAATTTTGGAAAAAGACACAAAATTTGAAGAGGCCTCTGGACCCAGAGGGTCTATCAGGGTATCCTGAAGACTCAAAGATTGATATGAATGGAGAAAGGTAAGGCAAGAGCAAATGGCCAAGGAAAAATACCAAAAACCACAAAGAAAACGGGTTATATCCCCAGTGGAGTCGCCAATTTTGTTATTGGACTAATCGGTAGGTGCAAACACTAACAGATCTCCCTAGATCCACCTGGATCTAGAACAAAACATGACATGATATGACTCTTTCCCTAAGTTTTGACCATTGAATTAGCTAGTAGGGAGGAACAAGTAACATACCTTTGTATCGCTTTCTAGGGTCTCTGTTCCTCCCGCTTCGCTCCGGTGCTCTCGTGAGGTCAAGAACAAGACAACAAAAACCAACCAAAGTGAAGATAGTAAAATATATTCAACTGTCAACTTATGTGTATGATCAAGGAATTATACAATAAAGCGAGAATGACTTTATGGGAAAAGGACATGCCACTGTATCATATTAATCGAAAGTAGAAGATACAACCTGATCACCTTGATGTCGCAAGCTTCCTTAAAGTGGCTCTTGGCTCCAACACACACACTTGCTCGATCCTTGCATGAAGAAGATCAAATCTTCTTGATAGACTCGCTAGAGTCTCCAAGCTCCTGTTCAAGCTAAGTCCTTCACACAATTCTTTCACCAATTCTCCAATGAATCTTGTTTAACCTTTTCCATGAGAATTCCATCAATATATAGGAAAGAATGAGATGGTTACTTGGATAAGAATGATCCCACAATATCAGGGAAACCAATACAAGGATAACCATTTGAATGCCAACCCATCCTTCTAGAAGATTCCCTTCTAGAACCATCGAGAATTCATCTTTTTCCAAGCTTTAGAACAAATTCTCACCCTAGCTATGTAGCACAGTGCAAGAAGTTCTCACCCTAGCTTAAGGCAGCCTACGAGAATGGGTCATTCTCGCACCCTAGGATATTAGCAATCTGCGAACTCTCTTCAAAAGTAAGTTTTTTGAGAAGAGATGAATGCCACTTTTCTTAGGAGAAAGTTCTTATGAGGAGCCTGAGTACACCATCATCAATACACCATCAAGATTGACCAAAATAATGGGTAACACCAGGTACTAGTGCCACATGTCCCCGGTATATCGACAGCTGGGAAAGAATCCGAAGGTTCCCTCGATCTACGGTTCGAGGTCCTTCGCGACTCCAACCTTCAGGGTTTCGGATCTAGGTCTAGTTGGTCAGATAGGTTGACCTAACCACCCGGGGAACCGCCTAACACCGGTCAACCTTACGTGTAACCGTAACTCTCGATCGTGTTTAGACGGTTTATGACTATGAGGGCTGACAATATTCCGAAGTTCTGGACTTGCGGAGCTCCAAAGTCAGAAGGACTTAGCTTCCTTAGGCTTGGCCTAAGGGTCCTAGGTATTGATCATATGGGTCCTCTCAAACGGATCTCATTCATTCGTCTTCCAAATGAAGAGACCTCCTCTATAAAGGCTTGAAATTTGCCATCCTTCCTAAGACTTATCATGAAATGGTTAAGGGCTTGGGCCTAGAGTCTCGACTGCACAACAAGGAATATGAGAGAGGTATCCTCTTTAGAAGGATAGGTTCAGATCGACACGATATCTCTATCTCGGCCGTCTTACAAGATTAATTCCTAAGAATCCTCATGAGCTAAGCTTGGGCATACAGACTATCAATCAGAAGCATAAGTTGACAAAGAGATGAGTGCATACACATATCATGACCATGCCTCACAGAAACCATTTATAAATACACATATATATAAATATATGCATTCATCCATTATTCCAGTTCAATACATAAAACAAAGAAAATACTTATCAGAACTAGATAACGTGAAGCAACTGCTGAAAGGGGTGCCCATTTCCACTAAACCATAGGCTCAGTCACTCCTAATGGATTTACCACTAGCCACCCCCGAGCTAGACCACGATGCTTCGCGACAAAATCCTTTCTTCCGACTCAACGACAGTAGGGACGAATATTACTCTCGTCCTCTCGCAGGATCTTGGCTACGATTTACATGATACCAAGCAAGGAGGACCAAACCCATTTATCATGTTGTATCCTAACCTTGCTAACCATTTCCCTATGACCAAAACACACTCATCCCTTAGTTCTTCCTTCAACCCGAGAGATTATCCTCTCATCTCTGCACTCTTCATAGGTCTTCCTTTGCCCACCCCACTTCCCTTCTTGCCTTCCTGAACAATATTGCATCTGGCTCGAATTCCTAGTCCGTGGTCAAGTCTGAAATCCTTACAGATGGGTGCACTGGTCCATCCCCTCATTAACTCTTGAGGAGGTCTTTCCACCTACCAATATGACTGTAATTCATTTCTAGGTTAGAGGACTATTTTGGTCGCGAGCAATTAAATCCAGTAAGGTATTGGTTTGGTGGAGGTTAACACAATCATTCCTGGTCCCCTTCACCATCTCTTTCATAGCATTCATGGTCTCTCTTAGTACACCCCCCTTCCAACAATCATGCAACACTTATCCATTTCCTAGTAAATAACATAATTTATATTCATTAATCTTTCATACAAAGGTCCATCAAATCCAACATTACACACATATTGAGTTTTCCATTGTCTCTTGGCCAATATAGTTATATTTACAAACCGGGGGAAACATGGTGTTACATTCCAAGTGGTCTTCATCATATATTCTTATGGAACTTGTGGCAAAGGTGTTGAGAACCCATAACTTTTGGGTGGGGTGATGATGGGAGATAGTGTGAAGATAGTTTTATGTGTGGGTCATTTTTTTGTAGACCACATGTCCAAGGTTCACATCCTCTTTCCTATTGATTAATATGTCTAGAAACAAGATGCTACCATTTTATTCAAGTCCCATTGTGAATTTTATATCCTTTGAAATGTCATTAATATGTTGGAGGAATTTCTCTAGATCCTCTTTCCCATGGAGCCAAAGTACATTTTTATCATAAACACATATCTTCCATCTTAATGGTTTCAGAGGATAGGATTCTAGGGATTTCTTCTAAAAATTTTCCATGAAAAGATTGGAAACAATGGGAGAAAGTGGAGATCCCATTGCTACACTGCTAGTTTGTTCGTAAAATTCTCCTTGATAGCTGAAGAATGTGGAACAGAGGCAGACCTTGACATTTTTTTTTGTTTTTACATCAGTCACTTCTTTGACAACTTGAATAGCCTCATCTAGGAGGATTTTTGTGAATATGGAGAAAACATCGAAGATAATAAGGATGTTTTCAGGTTTCACCTTCTCATTCTTGATAACACCGATGAATTCGTTTGAGTCCTTTATGAAGGAGTCTATATATCCTACTAAGGTACCCAAGATCTTAGCTACATATTTGGCTAGCTCATAGGTGGGGGATCCAATTTGATTGACTATAGGTCTGACCTATGGAAAGTAATTGATGAAATAACTACTATTAAGGATAACAATGAGAGTCGTCAGGTGCGCACTAGATAGAATTCAAAACTGGAAAGATTAATAAACAACAACCAAACCAGTAGCAATGATACCAACGTGAAGAAACTCGTTAACCTTTCTTCACACTAACTAAACAAATCCAAGATGAGCATCCTTGAAAAATATTTTAACTTCCCTGTCTCTCCCTCCTCTATTCCGGTCGACAGTATCATTTGATGCATAGAAGACAATATAAAAACACTACTTGATGAAGACAAAGATCGCATTAGACAAGATTGCATGGTTATCCTCTGAAAATCAATACCTCCAAGGAGCAACATCAACAAAGATGAACTTCTATCCCTAAGAAGTCTAAAAAACAACCCAGACTTAGTAGTACTTTGAGCGGATAAAAGAGGAGCCATAGTGGTTATGAACCAAAATGATTATAACAAGAAAATGAACACCTATCCCAAAGTGGTAGCTATAAAAAAATTTCTAGTAACCCTATTATGAAGATTACAAGGGAGGTAAAGAAAACAATCAATGAGTCGATCTTAGCCGAAAGAACAAAAAAGCGATTGCTCCCTAGTAATGAGATTGCCCCTAGGATCGTTGGTCTACCAAAAATTCAAAAAAATGGAATTCCTCTCAGACCTATAGTCAATAAAATTGGCTCCTCCACCTATGACCTAGCCAAATATGTAGCTAAGATCCTGGGTCCCTTAGCAGGCCATACAAACTCCTTCATAAAGGACTTAAACAAATTCATCAATATGTTGGGTATGTGTTATATTGTTTGTAAAACTAGTTCTAGTGTATGCTAAGTTGTGTCGGGCGCACAGTAGTTCAGGGGAAACACCCCCAAGATTTTTTTTTGCCTTAGGAAATGTGTCACATTTTTGCCTCATTTTTCATGTCGCCTCTATTTTCGTGTCCATTGTTGGGCGATTTTTCGACACATGGTTTTTTCTGTTGGTTTTCTATTTTCGGTTAAGGAATTATGGTTGTTGACTAATCTAGGTCATTGGGTTACGATTTTGGATTCCGTCAGATTCTATATGTATATTGTATTGTAAACAATGTATCACTATGAATGAATATAGAATATGCTGGTTTTCCCGGTGTGGGTTTCTAGGGGAAAAGTCTATGTGTAATGTGTATATTTTCCATTGTATATTTTCTATTCTTTTATTGAAAATCTATTTGCAGTGAAATGTTGTACAAGGTTAAAATCTACATTTGGTATCATATCCCCCTATGTGGGAATTCGGGGGCAACACCCTCGAGATTTTTTTTTTGCCTCGAGAAACATGTCACATTTTTGCCTTGATTTTCATGTCCATTGTTGGGAAGTTTTTCGGCACATGGTTTTTGCCAATGGTTTTCTATTTCTGGTTAATGAATTAGGGTTATTGAGTAATCCAAGTCATTGGGTTAGGGTTTTGGATACTGCTGGCTTGAATATAGAATATGCTGGTTTTCCTGGTTTGGGTTTCGAGGGGAAAAATTTATGTGTAATGTGTGTATTTTCCATTGTATCTTTTATATTATTTTATTGAAAATATATTTGCAGTAAAATATTGTACAAGGTAAAAATCTACATTTGGTATCAGAGCTTTATTGGCTTCAGGGGGACGCCTTTGTGGTCAAGGGTTTGACTCGGGACTGTGACAAGCCTTGTTACAGTGGGAGATTTGTGGTATTGATTTTTCAGGTGAAAAGAAATGATGAGAAGTTCGAAAATGGAGATCAACAAGTTTAAATGGGAAATTTTTTGAGCTGTGGAAGCTCAATATGGAAGATCTATTGGTGGAGAGAGATCAGTGGATCACAATGGATTACAACCATCCTTGTGGTTTTCCACAGGAACCAACTGCATACCATTTTTCCTACAATCCTTCATCTTGCATACATCCAACAAATTGTCAATATTTGTTGTAAATCATAATTCAATTGCAATATGTACAGAACCATATGCAGTGATCTTAGAATTTCCTGCACCTAGCAATTTAATCACAATTACCCAATAATTCAATAAAATAGAATGACTCGTCATTCTATGCATATGCATGTTCACGATAATATTTGTAAGTTCGTTACTTCTTTTTCTAAACAAGAAAATTTCTTGTAATCAATGCTCACGTGACTATTTGACTTGCAACTTTCCTGTTGCAATGTCTAACACCTCCCTGAAATGTCCTCAACTTCATGAGTTAACAACATTTCAGCTGTTAGTAACAATTATTTCCATGCAATAATATATATGCATGTACTTACAAAACACATTCAACTATTGCCTTTAGTATACAATTCTATCACTTACTATGCATGAGTGCAATCCTCAATGCATACTTATTCAGTGCACCTTGCATTGAATTACATAATGCTCTGTATCTCAATCATGTATCTCACCATCCATAAGTTGGAATTCTAGCCAATGTGTTGATACATTCTCCACACACTTCCTATTGTCTTCCCAATTAATTGGATGCCTTCCTTTTCGACTTGAACACTACACCAAGAATATAATTCTGTGGTGTTCATTAATGTTAGAAAAAAGGTTGTAGTCCAAGTTTTATTTAAAGGTAGGAATCTTTTAGTACCTGTGTGGCTCATGACCTTTCCATATCCATACCTTGCCATACCCAAGCATGTCCCATTCTCATACATGACTAGCTTATTGACATTCACTCCTATAATAAGTTCTTATCTTTTAATTTTGTGGTTATTTCCCCATAACCAAATTAACATGACATTCTACTATGTCAGTGTGTGCATTCAGAAGATAAAAAGATTTGAATTAATATAGGCCTCCAGCCTTTACCACATCCACTGGTATGCATTCAATAATATAATCATGTGATTTTATAAAATAACTCTACCTGAGGAAATTCTTACCTAAATTTCATTTCAACAATTATCCAAAAAGAGTAATAAAAAACTCATACCTGCATGACTGTCATTAATAAATTTTATACTACCTGAATGTCTGATGGCAGTAGAAGCTTTTATGCTTCTTTTATCAAACTTACAACGAACACTTCATCTTTATGTTGCTTCCCTCCTTATGTAGAAACATCATCAATAACACTTGCAACATGAAATAATTATTTCCTCTGGTTGACCCAATAAGCCATAACATACTTGCTGCCACTGAAATTGCAACAACTTCTTTCTCCTTATAAAACATTTCCTTTTTTATCCCAGAAGTCTACAATTCTTCCCAGATTCCTGGATTTTCTTGTTCTCTCATTGTAGTCACTGTACATGCCTATTTTGTCCTGA
>ML821140.1:34126-75202 GCA_009831015.1 Picea engelmannii
ACTTTCTGTACCTTATTCCGCTTTCTGTGTCATTCCATAATTTTCTGTTACTTAGTTTAATTTCTGAGTTACATTAGAATAAGCTTTCATTAGGTGGTTTCATTCTGAAATAGATGCTTTAATTTTAGATTAGTTTAAAAATATTTTTTAGAGATATTTCATTTCTCCCTAGGATAGAATTGAAATCTGCATGCTTTATAAATTTAGATATTTAGTTAATATTTGAATCTTCAATTTAAATAGGATTAGTGAATTCAGAAATCTAGTATCAAAGTAGTTGGAATGTTTTTATTATAGATTAAAGGTAGATTAGAATAGATTAAAATTAGAATGGATAGATTAGAATTAGGACAAATTAGGTTAAGAGTAGAGTAGATCAAACTAGGATAGGCTCTAGTCCTGAACATACAGTGTTTGTGCCTCAAAGTTTACCTTCATGGGTTGACATTTTATGTAAGATATTTATAGTGATATAATTAGCCCAACAAGGCTCTCATCCCATGTGCGTGGATGCTTTGAGTTGTACATGCACATAATGTGTACAATCATCCGGTTGATGACCTCTGTATGGCCATCAGTTTGCAGATGGAAAGTTGTGGACTTGATGAGCTTGGTGTGCAGCATTGACCAGAGGCTGGACCAAAATGTACTGAGGAACCTGCTGTCCCGATCTGAAATGATAGACTGTGGGATCCCAAAGTGTACCCACACTCATTCAAAGAAGAGTTTAGTAGTGGCTTCTGCTGTGATATTCTTCTTGCAGGCCATCATAATGGACATCTTTGAGAATCGATCGACAACCACAAAAACACAACCATTGCCATGCTTAGTAGAAGGAAGGCCCGACATGTAATCCATAGAGATGGATTCCCAAGGTTGATTGGGGGTAGGAAGTGGAGTATAGAGGCCTTGCTTCTTGATGGTCAGTTTGGAAATGGCACAAGCAGTGCAGGACTTGATGTACTTCCCGACATCTTGTTGAAGGTTCGACCAATAGAAATACTTTTGCAATACTGCCATGGTTTTCTCAACCCCGAAATGCCTAGTGACCCAACTGTAGTGCGCCTCTCAAATCATCTTGGCACACTCGCTTGAAGGAACACAAAGGTGTCCTAGGTGACAAAGTAGGGCATCCTGGAGGTGAAAATTGGGAACTTTCTTACCCTCCAAGAGTGTATTGTATGTGTGGCCAAATTTTGGATCACTTGTGTAGAGAAGCGACCAATTGGAAGTCCCGTGCCCACAAGAGTTGAGCACAATGGTTAGCACCACGATGGGTGGTCAACTGAGGCCATCTGCAACATTATTGGTGCTGCCTTTTTTGTACTTAATGTTCAAATGAAACTATTGCAGGTATTCGGACCACTTCTTATGGCGATCGTTTTGCAACTTCCCTTGTGTCTATATGAACTGCAGGGGTCGATGGTCTGTGTGGATGACCGTTTCCTTTCCAAAAATGTAATGCTTCCATTGCCGACAAGCCTGCACAATGGAATACATTTCTTTGTGATAAGTGGGATACTTCCGAACTGTGTCAAAAAGTGTCTCACTGTGATTTTCCATTGGATGCCCATGTTGGGTAAGGACTGCCCCAATGGCATAGTTAGAGGCATCTGTCTCGATCTCAAATGGTTGTTGCAAGTCTGGTAATGTGAGCACTGGTGCAGAGCAGAGATGATGCTTCAACTCCCCAAATGCCTTATGTTGATATTCAGACCAAAATAATTTTTCTTTAGCTCCTCCCTTGGTGACTTGACTCAAGGGACAAGTGATATGAGAGAATCCCAACACAAACCTACAGTAGAAATTGGCAAGACCTAAAAAGCTATAGAGCTCTATTAGGGTGGTTGGGGCTGGCCAATCCCGAATGAATTGGATCTTTGCTGGATCCACATCCACCCTCTTCTCATCAATAATGTATCCCAGATACTAAACCTGGGTCATGCCAAAAGTGCATTTCTCCAAATTGGCACACAACTTGTGTTGTCGCAGTGTTTGGATACCTGTCAGATGTGGTGGAGGTGCTCTTCCCAAGTATGGTTGAAGATAAGAATGTCATCCAAGTACACGACTACAAATGAGTTGGTGAATGGCCATAGGATGTCGTCCATTGGCCTCATGAAGGTTGCAGGGGCATTCGTCAACCCAAATGGCATGACCAACCATTCGAAAAGTCCCTCCATGGATTTGAAGGCAGACTTCCACACATAAAAGGGTTCGATTGGTACCTGGTGATACCCCGACTTCAAGTCAATCTTGCTAAAATATTTCACCCCCTTAAGTTGGTGCAGAAGGTCATCAATCTGTGGGATCGGGTACCTATTCTGAACAATGATCTTGTTCAGTGCCCGATAGTCAATGCAAAGTCTCCAAGTCCCATCCTTCTTCTGCACCAACACGATTGGGCTCCCACAAGGTGATGAACTCGATCGGATGTGACCTTTCTGCAACAACTCCTGAATTTGCCTCTTGATTTCGTCATTCTCCATAACAGAGCATCGATAGATGGGTCCATTGGGTAGCAGCGCACCTAGGGTCAAATTGATGGGGTGCTTGACCTGGCAGTGTAGAGGCACCCCTACAGGGGAGGTGAAGATGTCCTTGTACTCCTCCATGACCTTATCCATATATTTTTTTCATGCAGTGGGGCCCTGTCTGGAGGTCATGGCCACAGTCTTCCTCTTTCCATGAGGGCGGATCATCAGGAAATCAAATTTCCTGGTTTTGGAAATGAGCTCACTGCATTGTTTTGCAGTAACCAAAGAGATGGTGGTAGGTGGTGCTATCTCTGGTATCCTATACAACTTATTGCCCAAGGTGATAATAACAACACAAGGCCTAGACTCATACATAACATGTCGCTTCCACAAGTATGGTTGGCCTAATAATACATCAGAAACATCAAGAGGAGCAATGTCACATAATACCTCATCTGTGAAGGGCTTGATGTTGTAGGGACGATGACATTGTTGGCTGACACGGAGGTCCTGTCCTTGGTGCAACCACCCGATGGTGTATGGTTGTGGGTGTGTTGTGGTTGGCAAGCCCAGCCGCTTCATGACCTCTACCGAGATGAGGTTCTTCTGGCTCCCGCTGTCGACAATGAACTACAATGGGGAACCCTTTACCTACTTCTTGGAATGGAAGAGACACTCTGCCTCCTCTGGATCTTCTGGTTCCTCCTTCTGGATCTTCATGGTAGCAACGGTGGCGTTGGGTTCCACATCGATAATCTGCTTCCCCCTATCATTTCCCTTGTCAGGTTCTAATTTAAAGTCGGAGCATGCATCCAATTCAGAATCCTTCAACTCGGCTACCAACAAATGCTTGTCCTGACACTCACTTGTGTCGTGAGTGGAGCTCTTATGGAACTCACACCACTTCCCCGTGTCCTTGTTTGGCTTCATTGTGTTGTTCTTTGCTTGTGGCTTTGTCAAGTTATCCTGGGCTGCCTCGCATTGGCTTGGTCCTTTGTTCTGTGGTTTGGGGGTACCTTTCCCTTGCTTCTGATTCGCAGACCCAAAGTCTCACTTTCTCTGTTTGAACTTCTGCTCAATCTTGGCAGCATATCGGTACGCCACACCAAGCAAGGAGATGTCGAGGAACTCCATTTCCTCCTAAATGTACCTGTGCAGAAAACTACGGTACTTTAACACCAAATGTTTCTCTAAATCTTTGATACCCAACTTTGTGCATAGAGTATGAAATAGATTCGTCATCTCATGCACATCTTGGTCCCTTTGTTGCCGCAACGTAGTCCATTGTATGTATTTGTCCTCATATCTCCCCACGAGATAATTTTTTTCCTTGATGGCATCTCAGAAAGAATTCCAAGTGGGTGTGGTCGAGAACAGAGAGGGTTCCCCCTCGCCCTGTTTCTCCGAGTAGGTTTCCCACCAGTCCTTGACATGGGGTCAGCTTTGAGGAGTGCAAAAATAATCCTTTCTCGGTCAGAAAATTCATGAACCGAGAAATATCCTTCTAACAGATTCAACCATCTATCTACAGTATCTGCATCTATTTGTCCCTTATATATGGGAATTTCAAAGTTTACTTGTACCTTAAAAGGAGTGGCGCCTCTAGAGTGGCTGTTGGATGTCGATGCACCGCTAGTGGGACTCAATTGAAGAATCCGCGCAAAGTTGTCCATCATTGCATTCCTTTGTTTCTCAAGGGCCTCCTCGAGCAACATTTTGATAGGATCTCCTACTCCCTCATCTTTCTTTTCTTCCCCCATGGGCGGTTGTCGGGGTTTGTGAGACTAATCTTGCAAAGGTTGAACCAGATCGATCCCCAACTCCTTATACCCCGATCTCGTTGGGGACATGCAAAGAAATATTGAGAATGAACAGATCGTTCTAATACCACTGATCCATATTTATGTAGGAACACAATGAAATACAGAAATACACATAAATGCAGAGATGTAGCGGAAATAAGAATTCATTTCATTAATAACAAATGACTGAAAAATGCTTACAGATAGAATGGAAAAAAACTAGCTAGGGCGTTGGTAGCTTATCTCTGAGAAGACATGTGGTGGCTACTGGCCTATGAAATGCCTGTTAAAATAAGGCTCGAAGGCCTATATATTACTGAGAAATAGTGGAAAACCCTAAACATCCAAAAACATAACCCTAGGAGATGAAATGCCAGAATATGAGCCCCATTGGGGTAAATTGGTACATCAATTTCTCGGGGTCGTAACTTTGGCATACTATCTCCATTTGACGCACATGATACATCGTTAGAAAGATCTATCCGAGGACTACACTATTGATAGCGAGTATTGAGTCCATAACAGAGTCATATTCACCTTAGCATTCATGCCCAAAAAACGTCATTTAGGGCCTCAAAACAACTCTAGAAGTTCAGGACCCGAAGAAATGCTAAAAATAATAAACTGTGCTACAATTAAGGAAACTAAAAAACTGAAGATTAGAATGTCATCCAAGTACACCACTACAAATGAGTTGATGAATGGTCATAGGATGTCTTCCATTAGCCTCATGAAGGTTGTAGGGGCATTTGTCAACCCGAATGGCATGAGCAACCATTCGAAAAGGCCCTCCTTGGATTTGAAGGCAGTCTTCCACACATCAGAGGGTTGGATTGGTACCTGGTGATACCCTGACTTCAAGTCGATCTTGCTGAAATATTTCTCCCCCTTGAGTTAGTCCAGAAGATCATCAATCCATGGGATCGGGTACCTATTCTGAATAATGATCTTGTTCAATGCCCGATAGTCAATGCAAAGTCTCCAAGTCCCATCCTTCTTCTGCACCAACATGATCGAGCTCCCACGGGGTGATCAACTCGGTCGGATGTGACCTTTTTGCAACAACTCCTGAATCTGCCTCTTGATTTCGTCATTCTCCATAATAGAGCACCGTTAGATGGGTCCATTGGGCAGCGATGCACCTGGGGTCAGATCGATGGGGTGCTTGACCTAGCAGTGTAGAGGCACCCCTGTGGGGAAGGTGAAGATGTCCTCGTACTCCTCCATGACCTTATCCATATATTTTTTTCATGTAGCGAGGCCCTGTCTGGAGGTCATGGCCATTGTCTTCCTCTTTCCCCGAGGTCGGATCATCAGGAAAACAAATTTCCTGGTTTTGGAAATAATCTTACTGCATTGTTTTGTAGTAACCAAAGAGATGGTGGTAGGCGGTATTATATCCTGTACAACTTATTGCCCAAGGTGATAATAACAACACGAGGCCTGGACTCATACACAACATGTCACTTCCACAAGTATGGTTGGCCTAATAATACATCAAAAACATCAAGAGGAACAATGTCACATAATACCTCATCCGTGAAGGGCTTGATGTTGTAGGGAAGGCGACATTGTTGGCTGACATGGAGGTCCCGTCGTTGGTGCAACCACCCAATGGTGTATGGTTGTGGGTGTGTTGTGGTTGGTAAGCCTTATTGCTTCATAACCTCTACCAAGATGAGGTTCTTCTGGCTCTTACTATCGACAATTAACTGCAACAGGGAACCCTTTACCCACATCTTGGAATGGAAGAGACGCTCTGCCTCCTCTGGATCTTCTGGTTCCTCCTTATGGATATTCGTGGTGGAAACAATGGCTTTGGGCTCCGCATCGATAATGTTCTTCCCCATATCATTCCCCTTGTTGGGTTATGACTCAGAGTCAGAGCATGCATCCAATTCAGAAGACTTCAACTCGACTACCAGTGACTGCTTGGCCCGACACTCACTTGTGTTGTGAGTGGAGCTCTTATGGAACTCACACCACTTCCTAGTGTCCTTTTTTGGCTTTGTGGTGTTGTTATTTTCTTGTGGCTTTGGAGGGTTATCCTGGGCCACCCCACCTTGGCTTCGTCCTTTGTTCTTCGGTTTGGGGGTACCTTTCCATTACTTCTAATTCGCAGACCCAAAGTCTCGCTTTTTCTGTTTGAACTTCTGCTCAATCTTGGCAGCATATCGGTACGCCACACCAAATGAGGAGATGTTGAGGAACTCCATTTCCTCTTGAATGTGCATGTGCATACAACTACGGTACTTTAACACCAAATTTTTCTCTGAATCTTTGATACCCAACTTTTTGTGTAGGGTATGAAACTGATTTGTCATATAATGCACATCTTAGTCCCTTTGTTGCCGCAGTGTAGTCCATTGTATGTATTTGTCTTCATAGCTCCCCACGGGATAATATTGTTCCTTGATGGCATCTCAAAAAGAATTGCAAGTGGGTGTGGCCGAGAACAGAGAGGGTTCCCCCTCTCCCTGTTGCTCCGAGTAGGTTTCCCACTAGTCCTTGACATGGGGGGCGGCTTTGAGGAGTATGAAAATAATCCTTTCTCGGTCGGAAAATTCATGAACCGAGAAATATCCTTCTAATAGATTCAACCATCTATCTACGACATCTGCATCTATTTGGCCCTCAAATATGGGAATGTCAAAGTTTACTTGTACCTTAAAAGGAGTGGCGCCTCCAGAGTGGCTATTAGATGTTGATTAGCCGCTAGTGGGAATCCGTTGAAGAATCTAGGCAAAGTTTTCCATCATCGTGTTTCTTTGTTTCTCAAGGGCCTCCTCGAGCAAAATTTTGATAGGATCTCTTGCTCCCTCATCTTTATTTTCTTCCCCCATGGGTGGTCATCGGGGTTTGTGAGACTGATCTTGCAAAGGTTGAACCAGATCGAGCCCCAAATCCTTATACCCCGACCTCGTTGGGGACATGCAAAGAAAGATCGAGAACGAGAAGAACACTCTGATACCACTGATCCAGATTTATGTAGGAACACAATGAAATACATAAATACACATAAACGCAAAGATGCAGCGGAAATAAGACTTCATTTCCTTAATAACAAATGACTGAAAAATGCTTACAGACAGAATGGAAATAAACTTGCTAGGGCGTTGGTAGCTTATCTCTAAGAAGATATGTGGCATCTACTGGCCTCTAAAATGCCTGTTACAATGAGGCTTGAAGGCCTATATATTACTGAGAAACAATGGAAAACCCTAAATATCCAAAAAACTAACCGTAGGAGATGAAACACCAGAATATGGGCCCCATTGGGGTAAATTGGTACATCAATTTCCCAGGGTCGTAACTTTGGCATACTATCTCTGTTTGACGCACATGATACATCATTAGAAATATCTATCCAAGGAATACACTGCGGATAGAAAATATCGAGGTTGCAATGAACTCTTATTCACCATATAATTCATGCCCAAAAAATGTCGTTTAGGGCCGCAAAACAACTCCGAAAGTTCAGGACCTGAAGAACTACTAAAAATAGTAAACTGTGCTACAATTAAGGAAACTGAGAAATTGAAAGAAACAATGGTGTGGGTCCAAGTGGAATAGGAAGGTGGCTACCAATATCCACCTGGATCATTCCTCCCCCCTTAGGAAGCAATGGTCCCCATTGCATTGAGTTCCTCCATGAGATGAGGAAACTTTTGCTGAACTTGGTCCCTAGTGAGCCACATGCCCTGGTGAAGGAGTTGGCCTGCTTTGACAACTCGATATAGTTGGATCTTCTATTGGCGGGTGTTCTTGATCTATGTGTCCATAATTCGATCAGTTGTGGCTTTTTCCATGCAATCTAGGTTTAACTCTGTTGGTGTGAGTTGTTCTTCCATGTCGGATGTGTCTAATAGAGGTGGAAAGTAGGGCCGAAGGCGGTCCACATTGAACATTGGGTGCAGACCAAGGAATGGTGGAATACCGAGCTCAAAGACATTGTCCCCTATAGCCTTGGTGATGGTGTATGGCCCATATCAGAGTGGGAAAATCTTGCGGGAGGGTCCAGTGAGGCGTTCCTTTTGCAAATGTAGCCACACTTTGTCGCCCACCTGGAAGTTGTGTGGCACCCGATGTTGATCATGTCATTGTGTGTACTTAGCATTGGCTCTGTCCAAGATGTCATGAACTTGTTGGAAGATGTGTTGAATGCGCTCAATGAAGTTGTTTGTCTTGTTAGTCTCAGACTTGACATGGGATGAATCTACCCGAGTAGCCACAAATGGCATGGCTACGTCAATGGGACATAGTGGCTGGAATCCCAAGCCCACTTGAAAGGGGCTATGTCTGGTTGAGCTATGGAGAGCCCAGTTGTACCTGTGTTGTACATAGGGGAGGTTCTCATCCCATGTGCGCAAATTCTTTGAGTTGTACATTCGCATAATGTGTACAATCATCTGGTTGACAACCTCTGTCTGGCCATCAGTTTACGGATGGAAAGCTGTGGACTTGGTGAGCTTGGTGTCCAGCATCGACCAGAGGTTGGACCAAAATGTACTAAGGAACCTACTGTTCTGATCTGAGATGATAGACTGTGGGATCCCAAAGTGCACCCACACTCATTCAAAGAAGAGTTTAGCAGTGGCTTCTGCTATGATATTCTTCTTGCAGGCCATCATAATGGACATATTCGAGAATCGATCGACGACCATAAAAACACAGTCATTGCCATGCTTAGTAGAAGGAAGGCCTAACATGTAATCCATAGAGATGGATTCCCAAGGTCGACTGGGGGTAGGAAGTGAAGTATAGAGTCCTTTCTTCTTGATGGTCAGTTTGGCAATGGTGCAAGCAATGCAGGACTTGATGTACTTTCTGACATCCTGTCGAAGGTTCGACCAATAGAAATACTTTTGCAGTACTTCCATGGTTTTCTCGACCCTTAAATGCCGAACGACCCGACTGTAGTGCACCTCCCAAATCATCTTGGCATGCTCGCTTGAAGGAACACAAAGGTGTCCCAAGTGAAAAAGTAGGGCATCCTAGAGGTGAAAATTGGGAACTTGCTTACCCTCCAAGAGTGTATTGTATGTGTGGTCGAATTCTGGATCACTTCTATAGAGAAGTGGCCAATTGGAAGTCTCGTGCCCACAAGAGTTGAGCACAGTGGTTAGTGCCATGATGGGTGGTCGACTGAGGCAGTCTGCAACATTATTGGTGTTTCCTTTCTTGTACTTAATGATAAAATGAAACTGTTGCAGGTATGTGGACCACTTCTGATGGTAATCGTTATGCAACTTCCCTTGTGTCTGTATGAATTGCAGGGGTCGGTGGTCTGTGTGGATGACTGTTTCCTTTCCGAAAATGTAATGCTTCCATTGCCGACAAGCTTGCATAATGGAATACATTTCTTTGTCATAAGTGGGATACTTTCGGACTGTGTTGGAAAGTGTCTCACTGTGATATTCCATTGGATGCCCATGTTGAGTAAGGACTACCCCAATGGCATAGTGAGAGGCATCTGTCTTGATCTCAAATGGTTGTTGCAAGTCTGGTAATGTGAGCACTAGTGCAGAGCGGAGGTGATGCTTCAACTCCTCAAATGCCTTATGTTGAGATTCAGACCAAAAGAATTTTTCTTTAGCTCCTCCCTTGGTGACTTGAATCAAGGGCCAAGTGATATGAGAGAATCCCAACACAAACCTACGGTAGAAATTGGCAAGACCTAAAAAGATGCGGAGCACTGTTAGGGTGGTTGGGACTGGCCAATCCTGAATGACTTGGATCTTTGTTGGATCCACATGCACCCCTCGATCATCAATAATGTATCCCAGATACTAAACCCGGGTCATGAAAAAAGTGCATTTCTCCAAATCGGCACACAACTTGTGTTGTTGCAGTGTTTGTAGGACCTGTCGGATGTCGTGGAGGTGCTCTTCCCAAGTCTGGTTGAAAAACAGAATGTCATCCAAGTACACCACTACAAATGAGTTGGTGAGGTTGCAGGGGAATTCGTCAACCCGAATGGCATGACCAACCATTCGAAAAGGCCCTCCTTGGATTTGAAGGTAGTATTCCACACATCAAAGGGTTTGATTGGTACCTTGTGATACCCCAACTTCAAGTTGATCTTGCTGAAATATTTCACCCCCTTGAGTTGGTCCAGAAGGTCATCAATACATGGGATCGGGTACCTATTCTGAACAATGATCTTGTTCTGTGCCCGATAGTCAATGCAAAGTCTCCAAGTCCCATCCTTCTTCTACACCAACATGATCGGGCTCCCACAGGGTGATGAACTCGGTCAGATGTGACCTTTCTACAATAGCTCCTGAATCTGCCTCTTGATTTCGTCATTCTCTAGAACAGAGCGTTGATAGATGGGTCCATTCGATAGTGGCGCACCTGGGGTCAGATCGATGGGGTGCTTGACCTGGCAGTGTAGAGGCACCCCTATGGGGGAGGTGAATATGTCCTCGTACTCCTCCACGAACTTATCCATCTGTTGTTTTTCGTGCAGCGGGGCCCTGTCTGGAGGTCATGGCCAGAGTATTCTTCTTTCCTTTAGGACGGATCATCAGGAAAATAAATTTCCTGGTTTTGGAAATGAGCTTACTGCATTGTTTTGTAGTAACCAAAGAGATGGTGGTAGGCGGTGCTATCTCCAATATCCTGTACAACTTATTGCCCAAGGTGATAATAACAGCATGAGGCATGGACTCATACACAACATGTTGCTTCCACAAGTACGGTTGGCCTAATAATACATCAGAAACATCAAGAGGAGAAATGTCACATAATACCTCATCTGTGAAGGGCTTGATGTTGTAGGGAAGGCGACATTGTTGGCTGACGCATAGGTCCTGTCCTTGGTGCAACCACCCGATGGTGTATGTTTGTGGGTGTTCTCTGGTTGGAAAGCCTAGCCGCTTCACGAACTCTAACGAGATGAGGTTCTTCTGGATCCCGTTGTCGACAATGAACTGCAACGAGGAACCCTTTACCCACATCTTGGAATGGAAGAGACGCTCCGCCTCCTTTGGATCTTCTGGTTTCTCCTTCTGGATCTTTGTGGTGGAAACGGTGGTGTTGTGCTCTGCATCGATAATCTACTTCCCCCTATCAGTCCCCTTGTCGGGTTCTGATTCAAAGTCAAAGCATGCATCCGATTCATAAGCCTTCAACTAGGCTACCAGTGACTGCTTGGCCCGAGACTCACTTGTGTTGTGAGTGGAGCTCTTATGGAACTCACACCAGTTCTATGTGTCCTTTTTTGGCTTCATGGTGTTGTTCTTTGCTTATGGATTTGGCAGGTTATATTGGGCTTCCCTACCTTGGCTTGGTCCTTTGTTTTTGCGGTTTGTATCTTTCCCTTGCTTGTGATTCACAGACCCAAAGTCTCTCTTTTTCTGTTTGAACTTTTGCTCAAGCTTCGCAGCATATCGGTACGCCTCACCAAGCAAGGAGATGTCGAGGAACTCAATTTCCTCCTTGAGCAACATTTTGATAGGATCTCCTGCTCCCTCATCTTTCTTTTCTTCCCCCATGGGTGGTTGTTGGGTTTTGCGAGACTGATCTTGCAAAGGTTCAACCAGATCAAGCCCCAACTCCTTATACCCCGACCTCGTTGGGGACATGCAAAGAAAGATCAAGAACGAGAAGACCGCTCTGATACCACTGATCCAGATTTATGTAGGAACACAATGAAATACAAAAATAAACATAAACGTAGAGATGCAGAGGAAATAAGACTTCATTTCATTAATAACAAATGACCGAAAAATGCTTACAGACAGAATGGAAATAAACTAGCTAGGGCACTGGTAGCTTATCTCTAAGAAGAGATGTGGTGGCTACTGGCCTCTGAACTGCCTGTTACAATGAGGCTCGAAGGCCTATATATTACTGAGAAACAATGGAAAACCCTAAACATCCAAAAACCTAACCCTAGGAGATGAAACACCAGAATATGGGCCCCGTTGGGGTAAATTGGTACATCAATTTCCCGGGGTCGTAACTTTGGCATACTATCTTCGTTTGATGCACATGATACATCGTTAGAAAGATCTATCTGAGGACTACACTACTGACGGTGAATATTGAGTCCAAAATGGACTCATATTCACCGTAGCATTCATGCCCAAAAAATGTCATTTAGGGCCTCAAAACAACTCCAGAAGTTCAAGACCCGAAGAACTACTAAAAATAGTAAATTGTGCTACAATTAAGGAAATTGAAAAACTTAAAGAAACAATGGTGTGGGTCCAAGTGGAATAGGTGGGTGGCCACCAATATCCACCTAGATCATTCCTCCCCCCTTAGGAAGCAATGGTCCCCATTGCATTGAGTTCCTCCATGAGATGAGGAAATTTCTACTGAACTTGGTCCCTCGTGAGCCACTTGCCCTGGTGAAGGAGTTGGCCTACTTTGACAACTTGATATAGTTGGATCCTCTGTTGGCAGGTGTTCTTGATCTGTGTTTCCATAATTTGATCAGTTGTGGCTTATTCCATGCAATCTGGGTTTAACTCTGTTGGTGTGAGTTGTTCTGCCATATCGGATGTGTCTAATAGAGGTGGAAAGTAGGGTTGGAGGCGGTCCACTTTGAACACTCGGTGCAGACCAAGGAATGGTGTAATATTGAGCTCAAAGGCATTGTCCCCTACAGCCTTGTTGATGGTGTATGGCCCATATCAGAGTGGGTGAATCTTGCGGTAGGGTCTAGCGAGGCGCTCCTTTTGCAAATGTAGCCACACTTTGTCGCCCACCTGAAATTTGTGTGGCACCCGATATTGATCATGTCGTTGCTTTGTCCAAGATTTCATGAACTTGTTGGTTGATGTGTTGAATGCACTCAATGAAGCTGTTTTCCTTGTCAACCTCAGACTGGACATGGGCTGAATCTGCCCGAGTAGCCGCAAATGGCATGGCTACGTCAATGGGACATAGTGGCTGGAATCCTAAGCCCACTTGAAAGGGGTTGCAGCTGGTTGAGCTATGGAGAGATCTGTTGTACTTGTGTTGTACATAGAGGAGGCTCTCATCCCATGTGCATGGATTCTTTGAGTTTTACATGCGCAGAATGTGTACAATCATCCAGTTGACGGCCTTTGTCTGGCCATTAGTTTGTGAATGGAAAGTTGTGGACTTGGTGAGCTTGGTGTCCAACATCGACGAGAGGCTGGACTGTTGTCCTGATCTGAGATGATAGACTATGGGATCTGAGATGATAGACTATGGGATCCCAAAGTGTACCCACACTCGTTCAAAGAAGAGTTTAGCAATGTCTTCTACTGTGATATTCTTCTTGCAGGCCATCATAATGGACATCTTCGAGAATCGGTCGACGACCACAAAAACACAGTCATTGCCATGCTTAGTAGTAGGAAGGCTCGACATGTAATCCATAGAGATGGATTCCTAAGGTCGATTGTGGGTAGGAAGTGGAGTATAGAGGGATTTCTTCTTGATGGTTGGTTTGACAACGACGCAAGCAGTGCAGGACTTGATGTACTTCCCGACATCCTGTTGAAGGTTCGACCAACAAAAATACTTTTGCAGTACTGCCATGGTTTTCGCAACCTCGAAATGCCCAGTGACCTGACTGTAGTATGCCTCCCAAATAATCTTGGGACACTCACTTGAAGGAACACAAAGGTGTCCCAAGTGACAAAGTAGGGCATCCCGGAGGTGAAAATGGGGAACTTGCTTACCCTCCAAGAGTGTATTGTATGTGTGGCCACAATGAACTGCAACGGGGAACCCTTTACCCACATCTCAGAATGGAAGAGATTCTCTACCTCCTCTGGATCTTCTGGTTCCTCCTTCTGGATCTTCATGGTGGAAATGGTGGTGTTGGGCTCCGCATCAATAATTTACTTCCCCCTATCATTCCCCTTGTCGGGTTCTGATTCAGAGTCAGAGCATGCATCCGATTCAGAAGCCTTCAACTTGGCTACCAGTGACTGCTTGGTCCGACACTCATTTGTGTTGTGAGTGGAGCTCTTATGGAACTCACACCACTTCCCCGTGTCCTTTTTTGGCTTCATGGTGTTGTTCTTTGCTTGTGGATTTGGCGGGTTATCCTGGGCCACCCCGCCTTGGCTTGGTCCTTTGTTCTACAGTTTGGGGGTACCTTTCCGTTGCTTCTGATTCATAGACCCAAAGTATCACTTTTTTTGTTTGAACTTCTTCTCAATCTTGGCAGCGTATCGGTACTCCACACCAAGCGAGGAGACGTCGAGGAACTCCATTTCCTCCTGAATGTACCTGTGAAGACAACTGCGGTACTTTAACACCAAATGTTTCTCTGAATCTTTGATACCCAACTTTGTGAGTAGGGTATGAAATAGATTCATCATCTCATGCACATCTTGTCCCTTTGCTGCCGCAGCTTAGTCCATTGTATGTATTTGTCCTCATAGGTCCCCACAGGATAATATTGTTCCTTGATGGCATATTGGAAATAATTACAAGTGGGTGTGGTCAAGAACAAAGAGGGTTGCCCCACGCCCTATTGCTCCGAGTAGGTTTCCCACTAGTCCTTGACATGGGGGGCGACTTTGAGGAGTGCGAAAATAATCCTTTCTCGGTCGGAAAATTCATGAACCGAGAAATATCATTCTAATAGATTCAACCATATATCTATGCCATCTGCATCTATTGGGCCCTTAAATATGGGAATGTCAAAGTTTACTTGTACCTTAAAAGGAGTGGTGCCTCCAGAGTGGTTGTTGGATGTCGATGCACCGCTAGTGGAAATCCGTTGAAGAATCTGGGCAAAGCTGTCCATCATCGCGTTCCTTTGTTTCTCGAGGTCCTCCTTGAGAAACATTTTGATAGGATCTCCTACTCCCTCATCTTTACTTTCTTCCCCCATGGGCAGTCATCGGGGTTTGCGAGACTGATCTTGCAAAGGTTCAACCAGATTGAACCCCAACTCCTTATACCCCGACCTCGTTGGGGACATGCAAAGAAAGATCGAGAACGGGCAGACTTCTCTGATACCACTAATCCAGATTTATGTAGGAACATAATGAAATACAAAAATACACATAAACGCAGAGATGAAACAGAAACAAGACTTCATTTCATTAATAACAAATGAATGAAAAATGCTTACAGATAGAATGGAAATATACTAGCTAGGGTGCTTGTAGCTTATCTCTGAGAAGAGATGTGGCGGCTACTCGCCTCTGAACTACCTATTACAATGAGGCACAAAGGCCTATATATTACTAAGAAACAATGGAAAACCCTAAACATCCAAAAACCTAACCCTAGGAGATGAAACGCCAGAATATGGGCCCCGTTGGGGTAAATTGGTACATCAATTTCCTGGGTTCGTAACTTTGGCATACTATCTCTGTTTGATGCACCTGATACATCGTTAGAAAGATCTATACAAGGACTACACTGCTGAAAGTGAATATCGATTTCATAATAAATTCATGTTCGTCATAGCATTCATGCCCAAAAAACATCGTTTAGGGCCTCAAAATAGCTCCAGAAGTTCAGGACCCGAAGAACGACTAAAAATAGTAAACTATGCTACAATTAAGGAAACTAAAATATTGAAAGAAACAATGGTGTGGGTCCAAGTGGAATAGGCAAGTGGTCATCAATATCCACCTGGATCAATCCTCCCCCCTTAGGAAGCAATGGTCCCCATTGCATTGAGTTCCTCCATGAGATGAGGAAACTTTTGTTGAACTTGGTCCCTGGTGAGCCACTTGCCCTAGTGAAGGAGTTGGCATGCTTTGACAACTCGATATATCTGGATCCTCTGTTGGAGTGTGTTCTTTATTTGTGTGTCCATAATTTGATCAGTTGTGTCTTGTTCCATGCAATCTCGGTTTAACTTTGTTGGTGTGAGTTGTTCTGCCATGTCGGATGTGTCTAATAGAGGTGGAAAGTAGGGCTGAAGGCAGTCCGCATTGAAAACTCGGTGCAGACCAAGGAATGGTGGAATATTAATCTCAAAGGCATTGTCCCCTACAGCCTTGGTGATGGTGTATGGTCCATATCGGAGTGGGTGAATCTTGCAATAGGGTCCAACGAGGCGCTCCTTTTGCAAATGTAGCCACACTTTGTCGCAACCTTGGAAGTTGTGTGGCACCCGGTGTTGATCATGTCATTGCTTGTACTTAGCATTGGCTCTATCCAAGATGTCATGAACTTATTGGTGGATGTGTTGAATGCGCTCAATGAATATGTTTGCCTTGTTAGCCTCAGACTGGACATGGGTTGAATCTTCCCGAGTAGCTGCAAATGGCATGGCTACATCAATGGGACATAGTGGTTGGAATCCCAAGCCCACTTGAAATGGGCTATTGTTTGGGTAGCTATGGAGAGCCCGGTTGTAGCTATTTTGTACATAGGGGAGGCTCTCATCCCATGTGTGTGGATGCTTTGATTTGTACATGCGCAGAATGTGTACAATCATATGGTTGATGACCTCTGTCTGGCCATCAGTTTGCGGATGGAAAGCTATGGACTTGGTGAGATTGGTGTCCAACATCGACCAGAGGCTGGACCAAAATGTACTGAGGAACCTGTTGTCTTGATCTAAGATGATAGACTGTGGCATCCCAAAGTGTACCCACACTCGTTCAAATAAGAGTTTAGTAGTGGCTTCTCCTGTGATATTCTTCTTGCAGGCCATCATAATGGATATCTTTGAGAATTGGTCGACGAGCACAAAAACACAGTCATTGCCATGCTTAGTAGAAGGAAGGCCAGACATGTAATCCATAGAGATGGATTCCCAAGGTTGACTGGGGGTAGGAAGCGAAGTATAGAGGCCTTGCTTCTTGATGGTCAGTTTGGCAATGGCGCAAGAAGTGCAGGACTTGATGTACTTCTCGACGTCCTACCGAAGGTTCGGCCAATAGAAATACTTTTGCAGTACTGCCATGGTTTTCTCGACCCTGAAATTTCCAACGACCCCACTGTAGTGCGCCTCCCAAATCATCTTGGCATGCTCTCTTGAAGGAACACAAAGGTGTCCCAAGTGACAAAGAAGGGCGTCTTGGAGGTGAAGATTGGGAACTTGCTTACCCTCCAAGAGTGTATTGTATGTGTGGCCGAATTATGGATCACTTGTGTAGAGAAGTGGCCAATCGGAAGTCTCGTGCCCACAAGAGTTGAGCACAGTGGTTAGCACCACAATGGGTGGTCGACTGAGGTAGTTTGCAACATTATTGGTGCTGTCTTTCTTGTACTTAATGTTCAAATGAAACTGTTGCAGGTATGTGGACCACTTCTGATCGCGATCGTTTTGCAACTTCCCTTGTGTCTGTATGAACTGCAGGGGTCGATGGTCTGTGTGGATGATCGTTTCCTTTCCCAAAATGTAATGCTTCCATTGTTGACAAGCCTGCACAATGGAATACATTTCTTTTTCATAAGTGGGATACTTCCGGATTGTGTCAGAAAGTGTCTCACTGTGATAGTCCACTGAATGCCCATGTTGAGTAAGGACTACCCCAATGGCATAGTTAGAGGCATCTGTCTCGATCTCAAATGGTTGTTGCAAGTCTGGTAATGTGAGCACTGGTGCAGAGTAGAGGAGATGCTTCAACTCCCCGAACGCCTTATGTTGAGATTCAGACCAAAAGAATTTTTCTTTAGCTCCTCCCTTGGTGACTTGACTCAAGGGCCAAGTGATATGAGAGAATCCCAACACAAACCTACAGTAGAAATTGGTAAGACCTAAAAAGTTGTGGAGCTCTGTTAGGGTGGTTGGGGCTGGCCAATCTCGAATGACTTGGATCTTTGTTGGATCCACATGCACCCACCGCTCATCAATAATGTATCCCAGATACTGAACCTGGGTCATGCCAAAAGTGCATTTCTCCAAATCAGCACACAACTTGTGTTGTCGTGGTGTTTGGAGGACCTGTCGGATGTGGTGGAGGTTCTCTTCCCAAGTTTTGTTGAAGATCAGAATGTCATCCAAGTACACCACTACAAATGAGTTGGTGAATGGCCGTAAGATGTCATCCATTATCCTCATGAAGGTTGTAGGGGCATTCGTCAACCCGAATGGCATGACCAACCATTCAAAAAGGCCCTCCTTGGATTTGAAGGTAGTCTTCCACACATCAGAGGGTTTGATTGGTACCTGGTGATACCTGGAATTCAAGTCGATCTTGCTGAAATATTTTCCCCCCTTGAGTTGGTACAGAAGGTCATCAATCCATGGGATCAGGTACCTATTCCGAACAGTAATCTTGCTTAGTGCCCGATATTCAATGCAAAGTCTCCAAGTCCCATCCTTCTTCTGCACCAACACGATCGGGCTCCCACAAGGTGATGAACTCGGCCGGATGTGACCTTTCTGTAGCAGATCCTAAATCTACCTCTTGATTTCATCATTCTCCAGATCAAAGTGCTGATAGATGGGTCCATTGGGCAGTGGCGCACCTAGGGTCAGATTGATGGGGTTCTTGACCTGGCAGTGTAGAGGCACCCCTATGGGGGAGGTGAAGATGTCCTCGTACTCCTCCATGACCTTATCCATCTATTTTTTTCATGCAGCGGGGCCCTGTCTAAAGGTCATGGCCATGGTCTTCCTCTTTCCCTGAGGGCGGATCATCAAGAAAACAAATTTCCTGGTTTTGGAAATGAGCTTACTGCATTGTTTTGCAGTAACCAAAGAGATGGTGGTAGGAGGTGCTATCTTCGGTATCCTGTACATCTTATTTCCCAAGGTGATAATAACATCATGAGGCCTAGACTCATACACATAATGTCGCTTCCATAAGTACGGTTGGCCTAACAACAATACATCAGAAACATCAAGAGGATAAATGTCACATAATACCTCATCCGTGAAGGGCTTGATGTTTTAGGGAAGGCGACATTGTTGGTTGACGCAGAGGTCCTGTCCTTGGTGCAACCACCCGATGGTGTATGATTGTGGGTGTGCTATGGTCGGCAAGCCCAACCGCTTCATGACCTCTACTGAGATGAGGTTCTTCTGGCTCCCACTGTCGACAATGAACTGCAATGGGGAACCCTTTACCCACATCTTGGAATGGAAGAGATGCTCTACCTCCTCTAGATCTTCTGGTTCCTCATGGATCTTCGTGGTAGAAACGGTGGTGTTGGGATCCATATCAATAATATACTTCCCCCTATCATTCCCCTTGTCGAGTTTTGATTCAGAGTCATAGCATGCATCTAATTCAGAAGCCTTCAACTCGGCTACCAGTGACTGCTTAACCCGACACTCACTTGTGTTGTGAGTGGAGCTCTTATGGAACTCACACCACTTCCCCGTGTCCTTTTTTGGCTTTGTGGAGTTGTTCTTTGCTTGTGGATCTGGCAGGTTATCCTAGGCCTCCCCACCTTGGCTTGGTCCTTTTTTCTATGGTTTGGGGGTACCTTTCCCTTGCTTCTGATTCGCAGACCCAAAGTATCTCTTTTTCTATTTGAACTTCTTCTCAATCTTGGCAACATATCGGTATGCCACACCAAGCGAGGAGATGTCGAGGAACTCCATTTCCTCCTGAATGTACCTGTGCAGAAAACTACGGTACTTTAACACCAAATGTTTCTCTGAATCTTTGATACCCAACTTTGTGTGTAGGGTATGAAACAGATTCGTCATCTCATGCACATCTTGGTCCCTTTGTTGCCGCAACGTAGTACATTGTATGTATTTGTCCTCATAGCTCCCCACGGGATAATATTGTTCCTTGATGGAATCTCAGAAAGAATTCCAAGTGGGTGTGGCCAAGAATAGAGAGGGTTCCCCCTCGCCCTATTGCTCCGAGTAGGTTTCCCACCATTCCTTGACATGGGGGGTGGCTTTGAAGAGTGCGAAAATAATCCTTTCTCGAACGGAAAATTCATGAACTGAGAAATATCCTTCTATTAGATTCAACCATCTATCTACAACATCTGGATCTATTTGGCCATCAAATATGGGAATGTCAAATTTTACTTGTACCTTAAAAGGAATGGCGCCTCCAGAGTGGTTGTTGGATGTCGATGCACCGCTAGTGGGAATCCGTTGAAGAATCTGGGCAAAGTTGTCCATCATCGTGTTCCTTTGTTTCTTGAGGGCCTCCTTGAGAAACATTTTGATAGGATCTCCTACTCCCTCATCTTTCTTTTCTTCCCCCATGGGCGATCGTCGGGGTTTGCGAGATTGATCTTGCAAAGGTTCAACCAGATCGAACCCCAACTCCTTATACCATGACCTTGTTGGGGACATGCAAAGAAAGATTGAGAACGAGAAGACCGCTCTGATACCACTGATCTGGATTTATGTAGGAACATAATGAAATACGTAAATACACATAAACAGAGAGATGCAATGGAAATAAGACTTCATTTCATTAATAAAAAATGATTGAAAAATGCTTACAAACATAATGGAAATAAACTAGCTAGGGCGCTGGTAGCTTATCTCTGAGAAGAGATGTGGCAGATACTAGCCTTTGAACTGCCTATTACAATGATGCTCGAAGGCCTATATATTACTGAGAAACAATGGAAAACCCTAAACATCCAAAAACCTAACCCTAGGAGATGAAACACCAGAATATGGGCCCCGTTGGGGTAAATTGGTACATCAATTTCCCGGGGTCGTAACTTTGGCATACTATCTCTGTTTGATGCACATGATACATCATTAGAAAGATCTATCCGAGGAGTACACTGTTGACAGTGAATATTGAGTTTGGAATGGACTCATATTTGTTGGAGCATTCATGCCCAAAAAACGTCGTTTAGGGCCTCAAAACAACTCCGGAAGTTCAGGACCTGAAGAACTGCTAAAAATAGTAATATGTGCTACAATTAAGGAAACTGAAAAACTGAAAGAAACAATGGTGTGGGTCACAGTGGAATAGGCAGGTGGCCACCAATACCCACCTGGATCACCTCCAGGGATCTCTATTGTCCATTGAGATTCTTGACAGGTTTCTTCTATCCAATTCTGCATCAACCCTTCTGAACTTGTTTTCCACGAGGTGACTTCGGCCCTCGTATTTCCTTTGAAAACTTGAAAACTATATCCTTCCTAAGATTGATTCTCACTACAACTCAAGGATTCTAAAGAATCCTGTTCGCACTCCTTGTGGCCTTCACGATAACCCCTGGCTATCTGGAACTTCAACTCTGTGCACTCCTCGCAACAGAAGTTCTTCAACCTTCTTCCCTTGGGTTGGATAAGTGTAAGACTTAACTTGGCCTATGCACACCTTTCACGAATATGTGCTACCCTTTCACTTTTGTTGGTATAAGTTTCATAGTATCTCTCCTAAGCTTTATGAGGTAAACCCAGAATTTGTCGATGCACTCCTTGCGATCTTTTCACTGCACTCCTTGCAGGAATTATCGAGAAGAGAAACAATTGAAACTTATAGAATTTTCATAGACTCATACATTCAACATGAAATCACATTCATTTATCATAAAGAAACACATGCATAACAGAGACTGTAGAAAAACTATAACACACCTTTCAATTGATACATACAACAACCATAATACACCATAAAATTGGATCAAAACATTCTTATATTGATTCAAGTGATTTTGTACATGGTCTTCATCAACGACATCTTATCTGTTCATACAATCCTCTCTACTCTCTTCTCTACCTAGCATTCACATTTGATGTGAAAATATTGTCACTTGAATTGTCTTCCCCACATAAGAATTCCATTTGGGGTTTCCATTTTGCTTATCGAACCCAACATCGATCCAATGACTTATGAAAAATATCAGATGTAGAATAAAGAGTTTTCCCTGTCCTTCTTCCTTCTTTCTTCTATCTGAAGACATCTCTAGTACTTTTATATTTTAATGTAACCATTACATATGGAATCCTCTTTCCGAGACCTTCCTAATCACAACTTCCTTGCTCAATTATGAGCCTTGAGCAGAAATATATGATCCTTTAAAACTTGTGGTTCTTCTCCGACGCACTTCTTGTCCAACAATCTCTTTTATCTTAGCTAATGGATCTTAGATATTTGTTGGAGCCTATCATAAATTTCCCAGGTCTTCAATATTCTTTTGATGTGGGTTTGAACCAAATGAAACCCACCTACTTCCTTCCTAACCCTTTTCCCTTCTTTAAAACAATTTTCGGGAACTAGCCCCCGTTTTCCTTGAGCCCTTAACTCGCATGGGACCATGGTTGTGACCAAGTGCTAAATCAACAGGTTCTTACTCGAGCCTTTGGCTTTGGAAATTTTCAAACACAACACAACAATCTCTTGGAGTTCTGCATTACCAAACTTGTGAATTAGAGTGGATCAACAGTCCACGTCTACCCAAAATCCAACGGCTGGCACTCACTATGGAACCTCATGCGTCTGAGTTCTGAGACTTCGAGACTTCGAAGGATTTCACATTCGCACCTCCCCAACACACCAAAACGTTAATCTCTGAACACTTCCATGTCACCTTTGGTGATGTCATTATGTCACATCACTTAATGCTTTTCTAATTGCGGAAGCATGTAACGAAGGTTTGGAGTAACCCACCTTTCATCCCGCAATTCTTATGACGCTGACATGTAACCCCTTGGTAAAAACCGTGGTTTGGATTGCGGGACCACCTTGGGAAATTAACTCTCAGGCAACTTGGGTCCCTGCAATGCCTTCTGGATGTCGATCTTGATGTATCATGATCAATGACACTATGTGTCCTCCAACCTTTAACTACATTATGTAACCTCGAGCCCCACTAACCCTGCTCATACAAAATGTCATGTGGAAGGATACTAGCAGATGACACGTGGCCCAGTCATATGGGTGACATGCATCACGTTCCATATGGAATTTCAACCTTCCATGGGTTCTAAACCCATTGACACGTGGCACACATCCCATGTGTCCATGTCCATCCAAGTGGTGTTATCATGACTCGCTATCTAGGCTCTCTGAGACTTTGGAACTTCAGGCTTCGAGAGTTATCTCCTCAGCACACACTAACTCTCTTGAACGCCAAAATCCCAAACAAACCAATCTGTTGACACGCATTCCCCTTGACGGACGGTCTGGATTAACTCTGGACTTCAGAGCTTTGGGAGCTTTCTCCCTTTACCACTGTGTTTGACCTCTTAACATTGGCTTGATCCAACGGTCGAGCTCTTCTCCCCAGATCTATGGTGTAGATCCACTTCAGGGCTTCGAAAGTTTGTGCATCAACACATCTCTCTTCTCTCGATCGCTGAAATCTGAAATTACGATCTACCATGAGATCTAATTGTAAGGCTTCTCACTAGATCTATGGTGTAGATCCACTTCAGGATTTTGGAGCTTCGGGATTCAGCCTTTCTATTATTCTACATCAATATCACCGAAGTCACGAAGTCTGAAGGATTCCAGGTTAACCCTTCTGCACCCTCTCTAGATCTGACGGTCGCAAAGGATTTCCCTTCCTTCCGAACAAATCCTATGGCCCCAACACTACAAGTGTTGTGATCTCTCTCTCTCTCTGGCCAAATACCATGTCTGTCACGGTTTTATAATATTGATACACCTCCTAAGCTTTGTAACATGACCAAAGTAACCTCTTGGCACTCATGAATGTTCTAAGGTTCAAAATTAGTTCCTCCAGACACAATTTCCTCTTGAAACCTTGGGTCTAAAGACCACTTATCCAACCCATTTAGGTTTGGCATTGAAACCTTGGCTCTGAACTTGAATTTTGTCTACTTCGACAATAATTGTTTCCAAAAATTTTGCTTCAATTTCCACTAGCATGGCCCATCCAGGATCAGTGTTGAAACCTTGGCTCTGATACCAAATTGTAATGTCCCCAACCACCAACCGGTCTGAGCAACGCCACTAATCGAACATTTCACTTAGCTCTGATACCAAACTATAACATCCTCAGCCAACAATGAGACCAGGTAATGCTACCACTGTGGAATATACACATATAATATATGCATTTTAATGAATTCACTTAATCACATAATTATTGCTACCATACACAATCAATGGAACTAACAGTAGTTCATATACGCAACAGAATAGATGATAACATTCAAGCATCACAGACATGCATAACATATAAATTAAGCACAAACATATACTTATCTTTTCAACTGGAGTAACACCACCAACTACATGCAGACCTTCCATGAACCACCCAGCCTTAGACCACATTGGTCATCACTCTCAGTAGTGGGTCACCCTCGAGCTAGGACTAAGCTCCATTGGCAAGGGATTCCTAAGCTAGGCAAGGTCAATAGGAAAGTCACATAGTTAAAGAGGAAGGATTCTCTCCCAGGATCCACTTACGCCCACTGCTGACAAAATCTCATTCCCCACATGCATGTCCCACCCCAGGAGTATACACCTTCACTGTCCAACAATCCATCGATTACTTCACCTCCCTTACCTTGGGCTTCAGCAACAGGTCAGACCGGAATTATCAGAGCTTTGTAGTAGCTATGGGACTCCTTCTAGTAGTTCTCACTTCCACAAGACACTCTCTCATCTGGAGAGAGTTTCTCACAGGACTAACAACCTGCCTCTTCAATCCACAACTGCCTTTCTCACCTAGAGAGAGTGTTGCTCACAGGCCTGACAACCTGCCTATTCAACCACTTTCGACTCAGTTCCAGCAAGGTATGGGTGACATCAACAACAAAAACCCTTAGTTAGCTCATGGGTGACATAAATAATAGCGAAATGGTTATGAACACCCAAAACGGTAACAGTCAACACTAAGACATAGCAAGGCTCAGGCAATTACATGATGCATCGGGCTTCTCAACAAAACAACACAACTCTACTTCACGTTTTTTGTTTTCAGAGATGTGTGAGGGTATGCAAAGTTCTATCATGGAGGTCCCTCTTTAGACAGAGGATGGGAAAATAGAAAATGAACCCCCTAATAGGCTGGCTTTCCCAGCTATAAATGCATGCGCCCAGGTCCACACTTGTCTTCCTACAGTCGCATGCGTTCCACTTCACACTCGTTCTGTTTCATAGGAACTTAGGATATAAACATGTCTTTCACACAGCTTTTGGAATAATAATATATTATTATTCTCAAGGACTTAAGCCCCTAATATTAGCCCCTATTTCCAACCTTTCAAGCCCCTCTCCCTTACCCAACCTTGTGGAAGCTTAGTACCCCATCACTCTTTCTTCGTGGTTGGTCTACACACAATGATGTAATTATATAAATATATGATCATTTACACATATACAATAGTAGGTTCAATGGCCTTTGCATCTAGGCTCTCTGGCCTAATCACCACATAAGCCTCCTAGATTATTATAGCTCAGCTCACCAGCCTATCCAATATGTTTATAATTCATAATTACAACTGGGGCTCTGCCTGGGGATATTACACATGAGCCCTGGTATGAAGATGAGCATATGATCTCATCATGTATATGTTTGAAGCTCCATTGTTAGTATTAATTGTGGGGGTACCCTGATTTCCCCCAGGTATGTTTGTGGATGAGGAAGTGTGTGCCATGTTTTTCCCTTGAAGGAAAGTGTTAGTTAACACAACAGGCTACTGTTGTGCCAAAATCTTCTAGGCTTCCTCAAGCAAAGGGAATTGGTGAGTCAAGTGATCATCTGTGAAAATATTACATGGAAACTTAACTTTCTTCTTCTTGTTTTTTTCCTCACCAACATTGTTAACAACCTTTTTATCCCCCTTACCCTTATTTCCTTTGGCTTTTCTTTTTCCCTCAGGTTGTTGGTTACCTTTGATATTCATCGACTTCACACTGTGCACTTCCGATGTTTGGGTTGCAAGGGAAACCGAACTAGAAGTATGGATGGCCACAGTCTGTTGGATCGATAATTGTTGCAATTGGTTAGTCAACTAATCTGTGGGATTGCTTTGTCTTGATCCTACTATACCATCAACATGAGGCCCAAACTTTGGTTTGGTTTTGTTAAAATTTCAACATGGTGTGTCTAGGAGAATATCCTACAACATATCGGATTGAGAATAAATCAATTCCAGTTGTTGGCTCTCATAATAGCCTCTTCTTCAGATAACACTTCGGAAGTCACGACGTCTTTGGAGACACAAGGTACCAAATACTGTAGGAACCACTCGAGAAAAAATGCAGGAGGTACCTTTACCTTAATCAAACTCTTTCGGCGATGCCATTCTCTAATATGATCAAAGATATGGATGGTCTTCGTCTGCTCAAAGTTGGCCAAAAAATCTGTGCAGACATCGTATCTCACTAGTAACTAAAAATGGTTTAAGAAAACGATTGTCAAGTCGTTAAAGTAAGAATACTTCGAGCTATTGAGCTCGATATACCATTTCGCAACACCCCCTATGAGAGTGTGTTGAAAAAATTGCAACCGATCTGATTCATCCTTCAATGAGTTGGAGGAGCACCATAAGTGAAACGTTGTAACATGATCACCTGGATATTTTCCAAGCTTGCCTTCAAATTTTGGTATGTCTGACGACAAGTTTGTTGGAATAGGAGGCCAACGTGGATCATGATAGATTGGATCATTCAATAACCTTGACAAATTTGGTAAATGAAGATTTTCCAGAAAAGGTAACCTAGATTAGAGTGGATTCAAAGGAAAAGAGGAGCCTATATTTTGACTGACACCAGGTTTCCAGGAAAATTTTCCTTGCTGGCTAAGGTTGTGGTAAAAACCAGGGTGTCATTGGATAGTATAAATAGTTTGTGTGCTTGTCTGCATCGTCGACAGATTCACATAATTCAATGTCATACCTTTGGCAAGGATTTCTCCCTACATGTTATTGCAAGGACCTTGATTGGGGTTTCCCCTAGCCAATCATCCTGGCATAGGCACTGAACCTTTTCCCGGGGTTCCATTGAGTGTGGGAGGGGTTGACCCTGAATGACATCCCTTGCGAAGGTAGAGAATCCTACCAGGGATTTCCAAGACCTTGAGAGGAAAAGGATCCTATAATCACTCCCTTTGAAGGAACAAATCCTTTCATAGGTTTGGGTTGATTAAAGAAGGGGTTTCCCCATGACAAAAATGCAGACAACGAGAAATAATTTTTTTTGAAAACACCAAACAAAGAGAAAGGCATATACCCAACCAAATTCATATAGGACTGAGGCCCATGAATCCCTCCACTAAACAATATGGAACTGGTATTAATCTCAGATGGTTGCTAGAAAGCACCTCCAAGCAAGGGGGACGGAGGAGGGATATGAACCCCACCGTAAGGGATAGCATTAAATGGAGCAATGGTGCCTGTGAAGGATACTTGCAAGGGAGAATTATAACTCCCTACCCACAAACCAATAATATGTAGAGTAGAGTAAGTTAAATTCATGCTTGAGTCGAAACCCGACATCCCATATGAAAAAGGAGCGTCAGAAACATTTTGTATAGTAGGAACAATGGTCGTAGTCATTGTAAAAATTATACAACTTCCAGAAGTTGTAGATGTTTAGTTAGAAGTAATCCTTATAGGTGAAGGTGGGGGAGGGGGTACGACAACCCCTTTAGTCATGGCTGGGATGAGAATATGAGGACTCCTGGTAGAGGTAGCATTATTTTCTTCCATCTCCAATCCTCTAACAAGACGACAATCATGAGTAGTCACCTCAGGAGGGACTACTTGAACAAGGATTGGTGTTGATAAATCAGTGATCAGAGGGTTTGTGGGCTTGAAGCATTCAACTTCGAGGTCAGAAATGATAGAATCCTCAGGTGAAAGTGTATATTCTCTTGGAACAGGCTCGAGCACAACTTCCTGTGGTCCGATCGCTTCAAACGAACCCTCTTGATATAGCCTTCGCCTCAGCGGTGGTGGAGGTGGCTCCAAAGTTACTGGTGGAAATCCATGAAGCCTATGCGAATGCCAGAATCGTTGATCTTCCACCTTGTGAAATGATCAAACAACACTCTAAGGTCAAGCTAGAGAGAAACATAGAGCATGCACTAAAAATTCCCTAAAGGTAAATCAAGCAATCAGTAGAATGGCAGAAAGAACAGTTATGCCAATCGACACTAGAGAAACTTACTGGTGCAAGTGTAACTCAAACACGAAAACACCCTCCCAATATACTCTGAAAAAAAAGATATGACATATTCCCTAGGTACCGTGGTATACCCCCACAGTCACCTATGTAGTTCCCTACAAACGGAAACTAGGTTTCCAACTTGCAGTCAGTTACCAGGCGGGTATAATCAACAGTCGAGCTGACCGTAATGACCAGGATAGCTAAGTTTGAAGCCTTTAAAGGGTACCAAAGGAAAATGGTCTAGACGACAACTGAGGATTCCGAATGGATTCAAGTTCCACAAAGCTCTGTAGTCAAATGCGGTCAAGAAAAATCCCAAGAATGACCCTCAATATACAATCCCCACTACGCTTGGTTCGACTTTGGAGGGGTTATCTCCTCTAACTTTCCTCACGTGACCTCGTGTTTAGTCCCTATGTTAGAGGGGAGTCTTGGCTAAATTTTATGAAACTGGACTTTTACACTGCTTATAAAAGACTCTTAAGTTTATTTAAGTGGCCTTGAAGAGTTTCTTCTCCACACCTATTCCAAGGCCATAAAGCCTAGACTACTTGGTGTACCCTATAAACATAAAAGTCTAGTTGATTTTAGTATTAAGCGTTAGTTTTAATGGCTTGATTACTCAAGGGGTATGGAAGTAAAACTCGTAGTGTTATTTGAGAGATGAAAGAGAAGAGTTAATAAGATTTTAGAACATTGTGTTGAAAGAAAAATACGTTCTACAAATGAAAAATTGACTTTTTAACTTTGAAGGTGCACACTTTTCAAAATAGAGACCAAGATCATAAAATGCAATTTTTTCCTAGAATGCTTTTTCGTTTCAAATGCGATGCAACTACTAAAACTTTCAAGGAAGAAGCCTAAAAGGAAATTTGGATTCGGATCTCTTTTATTTTATAAAAACAACCTAAGCTACTAACACCAAACAAATATGCATAATAAAATGCAAATGCTGTTAATAAACTACAACAATTTATTTTTCTTTTTTATATGCTTAGAAATGAAAATAACAAGAAACTATATTTTCCCTTTTCAAATCATAATAAAGGGAATGAAAAACCAAAGACTGAATCAGACCCTAAACCACTGCTTGAGAGTAGGGATTCACCAAAATCCACAGGAGGACCTAAAGCTCACAAGTACACGCTTAACCTTGACAACAAACAAAAAGAAACAAAGAAACAAAAAATATTTCTTTACAAGCTCATAGATAATTTGAGCCTTGAATATAGCCAACCCACGGTCCACAGAGGCTCCTAAAACTTAGGGAGACCTGAGAAAGCCAAAATATTACTGAAAGGAAAGAAAATCCTTTTGAAAAAACTCTTCAAGATGACATAAATGCGTGTTGTTCACAATCAACCTGCGTATGTACGTAGGTTGTGTATAATGCAGGATGCGTATGTACGCGGGTTGGGTATAGAAAAAGGTGCGTACACTGCCGAAAATTTTTGAAAAAGAAAAAGATTCAGACTGAGCACTTAACTCAGGAAATCTGGTAAGCATATGTAAGGTGACCAGATACCCAAAAAGACTCAGAACACTTCAACAAACATGAGTTCAAGCCAAACAAAGATCTCCTAAAAAGACCCTAGAGAGACTCCCTAGTGAAGTTGTCAATTCTACTATGGGGAAAATCCCCCTAATCTGGGTCTAGCGACTAGGTAGAGCCTTGAAACCCTAAAAGAAAAAAAAACTTATATTCTACCTCAAACCAAACACAACCTTACAATAATTAAGGAAAGAGAAGGAATATTATCCTACACCAAAAAAAAATTATATTCTACCTCAAACCAAACACAACCTTACGGCTGGCGTCGATCCCTTCTGGTTGTTATCCGTTCCAAGATTCCAGGCCTCTTCCTAAAGCCTGCCTGAAATAATGTTATAGAATGAAATATGATCACAACATATGCTTAATTATCAAGATTATCTAAAGGGTTAGTTATTCATGAAAACATTCATAAACACAAACACATAGACATAAATATCTGGGACAAGAAGTTTTCTCTTTTATTAATAACAAAATGGAAGTTACAACCTGAATTTTGTTGGCACCACTGGACTATCCTTGCCTAGGTTCCTCTACTTTGTCTCTAAGTGCAATATTCCAAATACTGTTTTCACCACCAACATGCCAATATAAGGGAAAAGGATGGATGGTATAAGGAAGATGGATGGAATGGAATGTTGAGGATGAAACTCAGAGCAGAATGCAAGAGAGCTTGGAATACAAGGGAGAAATTTTGGCAAAGTTCTTTTGCCTCTAGCTTGATATCCCCAAATGACCCCCCTAGGGCCCTTTTTATATGAGAAAATGATAGCTAATTTGTTGCCAGAAGGGATACAGGAGGTAAAATGGTTGCAAAACCTAAGATAGCTCGTAAACTCCACCGAAAAGAACAGATTTTATATTTTTTAATTTTTAGAGTACACGCGAGCTTTTAGTTATGCAGCAGGCGTATGTACGCGAGATTTTAGGCATGCAGCTAGCGTATGTACGCGCTCTGCCTATGCAACAGGGTGTATGCCATGAAAAAACTTGTTTTTTAAGAAGAAATCCATCAAAAAAAGTTTGGCATATGTATGAATGAGTAGGCCAACAACAAGGATGCACAGGTGGTTGGGGATGCTATAATGTGGTATCAGAGCTCCAATTTTCAACATTGGGCCTAGATGGGTCAAGCAAGCTAAATGTTGAAGCAAAATTTCACAGAGAATTGATTCTGAGTGGCTAAATTTCAAGTTACAATGCGTCCATGGAAAAAATCAGAAGCAATTGCGTGGAAATTGGCAAAAGCCCCAATTTATGTTGTTAAATTCATGGGGAATTTGGGAAATTTGGCCAAGTGGTGAGATATTATTAATTTTAATATATGTCCTAGAAAATTCAAACTTGGAATTGGTTGAATTTTAAGTTACAGGGAAGCCATGACAGATGGAGCGAGATTGGTTGAATAAACTCTCAATCCATGAATGAATTTGGGAAAACTCTTACCAGAAATGTCAACCAACAACGATTTGTTGTTGCAGGGGTTGAATTTGTGTTATCAGGGTGAAATTGAACAAATTTAATAATTACATAATGTCCATGGTGGAAATTGGATGAAAATGGGGCAAAAGCCCCAATTTCTGCAACACAATTCATAAGGAATTGATGCGCAAAAAAATAAGGATGTGCAGTTGTGCACACTACAATTTGGGGTTGCATAGTGAAAAGATTGTGATGTGTGGAAAAATAAGGGTGCATGCTAAAAATTTGGCGTTGCGTGGTGAAAAGATTGTTATGTGTGGAAAAATAATGGTGTGCAGGAGTGCGCGTTAAACTTTGGCGCAGCATGACGCAGAGTTGGTTATGTGTGAAAAATTATGGTGCACGGGTGTGCACACTTAAATTTGGTGCTACGTGGAGTAAAGATCGTGAAGCTAAAAAAAATAATAGTGCGTGGATGTGTGCACTAAATTTTAGCACTGTGTAGTGCAGGTTGGGTGGCACATGCATAATATTGGTGCACGCTAAAATTGGTAGAGCGGAGAGGAAATTTGTTGGTGTGTGTGAAATATTGGTGTGCAGTGTGTGCATGTTGAATATTCACGTTGCGTGAAGGCTTAATAAATGGTGCGCAGGGAGCACTATTGCGCGATGTGAGTGCACTAAAACTTGGCATTGTGCGGTGCGGAGAGTACAGTGCATGCAAAATATTAACATGCGACACAAAATTTCGCGCAATAGGTATTAATGCATGAAACAAAATTTGTGCGCACTAAATATTGGCATGCGTCACAAAAGTAGTACACACCAGATATTGGTGCGACGAAGAAGTGGTCCACACTGGTTATTAGGTATGCGGTGCATGTCCTAACTTATGGTGTTGTTGCGCATGCTAAATATGGGTGTACATTTTAAATTGGTGTGTGTGTGAAGTCGTTTGGATGGTCTACAACAACAAAAAACTCGTGAATTTCTGTGACATTTTATGTTGTTTGAAGGTCATCTTTTTGCAATGCGATTTTGAGGCCCTAAACAACGTTTTTAGCTAATTGAAAACTATGAGAAAAGAGTGTACCAAGGGAAATTATGTATTTTTATCTCAAATGAAAGAGATCAGAGAGATATTTATAACGTTGTAAACCATTCGTCAAACAAATATTTTATGAGGAAATTACAGGTCAAAAAGTGGAGGGTAAATTTTAAGCCCAATGAACTTCTGAAGGCCATAACTTCATGTCCGGAATCAGATTGAGACACAAGAGTAGTATATGGAAATATATTGAACCATAGAACACATGAATGGAGCTGAATTAAAATTTTGGGCATGTTAAAAATGTTTAAGATGGCATAGAAGATACATGTAGCATTAAAGGTCAAAAACACTAATTGGCTTGGAACTTTAACACGCTGTAACTAGCAGCCTAGAACCTAGAAAGAGGTGAAAATTGGAAAGACTGTCCAAAATTTTTAAATGAAGAAACCCAATTGGGATCCTACCAAAAACTCCAATGGAGTAGGTGCAAAATGCATAATTGCAATTTATATTTGCACCTAGTCGAAGTATGAATAGAAGAATTAATGGACAATTTTCAAATAACCATAACTTTCTACTCAAGACTCGGAATTGAGCACGAAAGTAGGCATTAGAAAGGTCTTGGACAATAAAATATAAATATTCACCCATAAAATTGATCAGGGTAGTCAATTTTACAAGAAATCAAAAGAAATAATTATGATGCATTATTGAACCAAAATTGTACATAATTTCATGAATTTGTTAAATTATTTAGCCTAACAAGTTTTGTTGGTTGCACATTTTGCAGAGTTAACAACAATTAGATAATATCGGGATCAACACATAGTTCATAATCATGGAAGATACACAGGGGTCCTTACAACAATTAATATGAGATCAAAGGGATGCATGCCGATATAGGGAATGAAGTTACACATTCAAATGGACATGGAGAAGGTAAGGAAGAAAGCATGAACTTGATAGAGACCATAAAAAGTTTGCAAAAGGATGTTCAAATTTATAATGTTGATAATGAGAGGCTTATGAAAGTCAAGGAGCAACATGAGGGATTCAACATAAAGTTAATGCAAAGCTTGGACAAAACATAAAAGAAGATGGATAAGGAGAATGAGTCAAGCAAATCAGGAAGTCGCAGGTCTCATGATGAGAGGACAAGAACAAGAAGTGTTAGAGGAAATAATCATCACTCCCCAAGGCATTCCACTAGGAGAGAACATAGTAATTCAAGTCCATCCCCTGTCATGAAACATAAGAGGAGGTTTGACGTGGATGAGCTACAGGGAGAAATGAACAAAATCAAGCCTCCTACATTTGATGGTGAACACAATAAGGATGAGGATGCAGACACATGGATACTAGGAATGAGGAAGTATTTTCAATTGCATAATTACTCTTCACACACAGAAGAAATAATTTCCATCTACCAGCTCAAGGGAAAAGAATCAATGTGGTGGGACCAATTTATGCAGGTGCAACACATTGATGAGAAGAAGGTTACTTGGAGGGAATTCAAGAGGTATTTTCAAAAGAAATACTTGACTAAGAGATACTATGACAAGAAAATGGAGTTATTTGAACTCAATCTTGGGAGTATGACCATAGATGAGTATGAAATGAGGTTTTTAGAGCTATTGAAGTATGTTTCTTTCATCAAGGATGAGTTGGTTAATATTAAGAGGTATTTGAGTGGGTTGCCATCATTTATCAGTGACAAGGTACAATATGATGATCCCAAAACATTGGAGGAAACCATAAGGCAATCTAAATGCCTTTATGATCAACATAAGGGAATACCAACTTTTCCAAAAAGCTTGGGAAGACAAGAAGAAAAACAATATGGAACATAGGAAGAAGGGGACTAAGCCACCATTCTTCAGAAATAATTCTCGGGGACAACAAGCTTCTAGAGAACCCAGAATGACCGAGAAAGTGGGGCAAAGACCAAGGCAACCACCTATTCAATGTTGGGATTTTGGGGGAGATCATATGTACAGAGATTGTCCTCACATAGGTGAAAAAGTTAGGAATGTTCACAGTGTACAACAAGTTGATACAGTGGAGGACATGGGCAGAAATGTACCTAGGATCTATGCAGCCCTGGACAACAAGCAATCTGAGTTTCAGTCACATATGATTGAAGTGGAAGGTAATATCAACAACCAAACCATTGTTATTTTAATTGCTTCAAGATCTATTCATAGTTATCTAGATCCTAATATGGTGGAAATATTTCATTTGCCAAGAAGCAAGCTTGGAAGATCTTGATTGGTGCAGTTGGCTATAGGAGCTAAAAGAAAAATTAATGAGATGGTTAAGGCATTCCCAATGGACATGAATGAACTGAGCACCAGGGTAGATTTGAACATCATACCTTTAGGTTCCTATAACTGCCTAATTGGTATGGATTGGTTAAACAAACACCATGCTATTCTAGACTGTTATAATAAGGCATTTACTTTATTGGATGAGGAAGGGAACCTAAGGATAGTACATGGATTTCCCAAGGCAGTAACCATCAGAGAAATTTCAGCATTGCATCTGAAGAAAAGTTACAGAAAAGGGTGTCAAATATTTGCAACACATATGGAAGAGACACCTAAATATATGGTGCCAAATATTGAAGATTATGCAATACTAAAAGAGTTTGAAGATGTGTTTAAATAAATATCAAGATTACCCCCTAAAAGAGACATTGATTTCTCCATCAATCTGATGCTTGGAGCAACCCTAGTATCAAATACCCCTTACAGGATGAGTACACTAGAATTGAAGGAATAGCAAATGAAACTTGAAGAGATTATAAAGAAGGGGTATATATGCCCAAGTGTATCACCTTGGGGTGCCTCAGTATTATTTGTGAAGACAAATGATGGAACGTTGAGACTTTTCATTGACTCCAGACAGTTGAACAAGGTAATTGTGAAGAACAAGTATCCTTTGCCAAGGATCGATGACCTCTTTGATCAACTAAAAGATGCAAACATATTATCCAAGATTGATCTCAGGTCAGGCTATCATCAAGTAAGAATTAAAAATGAAGACATCAACAAGACTGCCTTCTGAGCAAGATATGATCATTATGAGTTCACAGTGGTGCCATTTGGGTTATCAAATGCACCAATTCTCTTCATGTGTTTAATGAATGGTATTTTCAAAGAATACTTAGATAAGTTTTTCATTGTCTTTTTGTATGACATTATTATATATTCTAAGTTGGAGGAAGAGCATGGGAAACACTTGAGGATGGTATTACAAGTATTAAGGGAGCATCAATTGTATGCCAAATTGAGCAAGAGCTCATTCTATCAGAAGCAAATTCATTATTTGGGACATATCATTTCAGAGGAAGGGTTATCAATGGATCCTAAGAAGATAGAGGCCATTAGAGGATGGTCAATTCCAAATAATGTGACAGATTTCATATCATTCATGGGCCTTGTAGGCTACTATACAATATTTATTGAAGGATTCTCAAAGATTGCACACCCAATCACTTCCTTGCAAAAGAAGGGTGTGAAGTTTCAATGGACATTGGATTTTAAAAAGAGTTTCCAACACTTGAACACTTATTAACAAGTGATCCAGTACTAAGGATTATTGATCCAAATGAAGACTTCATTGTATGCACTTATTCTTGGTGGAGGCCTTAGTTAGAATGGGTATGTGGTATGCTATGAATCAAGAAAGTTGAAGGAGTTGAAAGGCACTATGCTACCCATGATTTAGAATTGCCAGCCATAGTGCATGCCTTGAAGATGTGGAGGCACTGACTCATGGGGAAAATATTCCAGTTGAGAAAAAAACATAGTGGTCTGAAATATTTATTTGGACATCCAATTATAAATTTCAGGTAAAGGAGGTGGTTATAATTCCTCAATGAATATGACTTTGATATAAATCATATCAAAGGTAAAGAGAACAAGGTGGTTGATGCACTTAATAGAAGGGTGTATGAGTTGAATGATACAATCGTTAGCATGTACCAATCGGAGTTGAAAGACATAATCTTAGAGGCTGCAAAATCAGATTTGTAGTACATGGAAATAATAATAACAAAACTTTAGCAAGGTCATTTATCGTAGAAAATTGAAGACTATAAGATAGAAAATGATGAAATTATCATGTACAAGGGAAACATTTATGTGCCAAATTCCCAGGAAATGAAAAATATGATATTGAGAGAAATGCATAATTTACCTTATGTTGGGAACCCAGGTTATTAGAAAACTATTGTAGCTATCAAGAGCCAATATTATGTAATATTCCAGATATAAAAAGTATGCAGAACAGAAATAAATAGCTAGAAATGGCAGATGCAGAACAATATAACCATAACAACACCACAATAATACCAAAATGATACCAGAATAATACCAGAAAGAGCACTTTGATTACTGATAGAAATTTTCACTTGCCTCTTCGAGGGGGCAACCTCCAGCAGAGTAGAGCTCTATTACAATAATATCCAAGACAAAAGTTCTCATACCCTCGAGTCCTATTTATACTAAATATGTATATCAAAAGAACCCCCTGGAGGAACATCTTGCTAGAAGCGAAAGCTTCTATTAGGTATTCTTACATTGGAATTATTCTTCCCTATTGCTAGGCCTTATTAATATTGGCCTTTATTACATGGAAATATATTATTCTACCTACGTGAGGGGTTAGGTCCCTAACATGTCCTCCCCCTTAAAAACAACCTTGTCCTCAAGGCTTGAGATGGGGGAATTGTTGGAAAATGGTAGTCGGTTCCCAAGTGGCATCTGCTGGAGTTGTATCTTTCCACTGGACTGACACTTCCTTGATGGTTCACTGACACAGACGACGCTCATGCTGGTCCAAAATTGTTTGTGGATGTAGCCAAATGGAGCCTTCTTCGTCCAACTCAAGAAGGTTGGTTTGAGTTTCGCACTTAGTTCCAATCACCTTCTTTAAGCAGGAAACATAAAAAATAGGATGGAGCTTAGAATGACTGGGAAAAGCTAACTAATAGGCCACTTGTCCCACACACTTGAGAATGGTATAAGGACCATAAAATTTGGGCGCCAATTTCTGACAATGGTCAGCCTTGAGGGAATTTTTCTTGTAGGGTTGCAGTCGAAGGAGCACATGATCTCCTTCTACAAATTGATGTTCGGAGCGACCTTGATCTGCTTGTTTCTTCATGTGATTCTGGGCCATGACCAAATTCTCTTTGAGGGTACGAAAAATAGCCTCTCAAAGTGTAAGCGTTTGGTCAACCTCCTGGACCTTCAAGACACCTGGAAAATATGAGAGAAATGAAGTTGGCTTTTGTCCATATAATTCTTCAAAAGGAGTCATGTGGGTAGTTGTATGGTACGAAATGTTTCACCACCATTCAACTAGTGGTAACCATTGAGCCCACTAATTTTTCTTTTCCAATGCAAAAAACCTCAAATATGTTTCCAAACACTTGTTGACAATTTTAGTTTGACCATCAGTCTGGGGATGATAAGTTGTGTTGAGATGCAATTGGGTGCCTTGTAGCTTGAACAGTTATTGTAAAAAATTGTTGGTGAAAGTTGGGTCGCGATTAGAGACAATAGAATGCAGCATTCCATGAAGATTAAAGACCTGATCCATGAAAATTTGAGCGACAATGGATGTTGTAAATGGGTGTTGAAGAGCACAAAAATGAGCATACTTGGAAAGACAATCCACTACCACCATGATGAGTGATTTATTGCCCGATTTAGGTAATCCTACAATAAAATCCATAGAGATATCTAGCCAAATAGAAGGTGGAATCAGAAGAGGTTGTAGTGTGCCAGGAGATTTGACTGTTTCTCCCTTTTTGCATTGACACACATCACATTCAACCACAAAATTATGAACGTCATGTTTCATACCATCCCAAAAAAAAGAGCGTTTGACCTAGTAATAGGTTTTGGTAAACCCAGAGTGCCCAACTGTGGGTGTAGCATGAAGCTCAGAAAGTATTGTGGATTTAAGTTTTGAATGTTTACTTAAATACAAATGGCCTTTCTATCGAAGCTCATCATTGAGCCAAGAGTACTCTGGGGAAACTGGAGAATTGGACTGCAATTTTTGTATCGGATGCAAACTTTTGGGATCGTGTATCCATTCCTGGCGAACATCTTGGAGCCAATCCGGTACAATGAAGGAGAGAGAAAAATGGACCCTTCATCTTCATATTTTCTAGAAAGTGCATCAACAACCACATGGTATTTGCCTTTATTGTAAATGATCTCAGAATCATATCCAAAGAGCTTAGTCACCCAATTTTGTTGCTCTGGGGAGGAAAGGCGTTGTTCCAGAAAATACTAGAGGCTTTGATGATCTGTCTTAATTTGGAAGCGTTTCCCCAATAGATAAGGGTGCCAAAGATCAATGGCATGCAGAATAAACAACATTTCCTTTTCATAGATTTATTTTCCCAAATTGCACTCGGACAGTTGTTTGTTAGTAAAGGCCAAAGGTCGACCCTCTTGCATAAGGATAGCACCAATTCCTTTCCCGAAAGCATCACATTCCAGGACAAAGGTATTTGTGAAATTAGGAAGGGACAGGACTGGAGTGGTGCACATGGCCATCTTCAAGGTTTGTAAATCTTGAGCAGTTGTTGGAGTCCAAGTGAAATAATTATTTTTAAGGAGTGTAGTGAGAGGTGTCGCAATCTTTCCATAATTCTTAACAAACTTGCGATAATAACCTGTTAAACCCAGAAATCCATGAAATATTTTGAGAGTCTTTGGGTGAGGCCAATCTTGCATAGCTTCAATATTTTTAGGATCCACCCTGATGATGGCCTTGCCAACAAGATGACCCAAGTACTCAACTTCTGAGACACCAAAAGCACATTTAGATTGTTTGAGGAAAAGTTTGTCCTGAGAGAGTAGATGGAGAACTCAATCCAAATGAGTAAGATGGTATGTCCAGGTTTTACTATAGATGAGGATATCATCAAAGAAAACTAAGACAAAATGATGGAGAAAATGACAGAAGACATGATTCATGAGGCTTTGGAAAGTGGAGTTATCATTACACAAGCCAAATGGCATGACAAAAAACTCATAGTGGCCCTCATGAGTTATAAATGATGTCTTAGGAAAGTCTACCTCTTTCATACAGATCTGGTGGTAGCCAGAATGAAGATAAAGTTTAGTAAAGAACTAGGCACCACTCAATTCATCCAAGAGGTCATCAATGACAGGAATAGGAAATTTATCTTTAATGGTGAGTTTGTTGAGTGTGCGGAAGTCAGGATACATGCGCCAAGAACCTTATTTCTTAAGAACCATGACCACAGGTGAATATTTGGGGCTCGTACTAGGGAGGATAACACCTTCGCTAAGCAGGTCTTGAATAATTTTCTCAATTTCATTTTTTGGGGGAAAGGGGTGACAGTAGGGATGGATATTGGGAGGAAGGATTCCTGGGACAAGGGGAATGGAATGATCATGAACACCACAGGAAGGAGGAAGTCCCTAGGGAGTGGAAAAAACCACTTGATGTTTAGAGAGGATGGATTGGAGGTCCTACGACACATAGGGTGTCTCAGTTGGTCGTATGGCATGGAGTTGGGAAATAATTCCAGAATTACCTTTTTTGAGCAACTTTTCCATGTGATGGGAACTAATGATCTCTGGGGAACCGACGATGATGCCTTGGAACTTATATTGTTGGCCCTCCTAGTCGAATTGCATGGTTAATTCCTTAAAATCCATGAGAATGGGACCCAAAGTCCTTAGCCATTCGACACCCAACACAATGCAGTCACAACTTCCCATGTCGATAGAAAACATATGATATTTCAGGTGGTAGTCACCAATTTGGAGACGCACATTTTCACAACACCCTCCACATTTCATGGACCCACCATTGGAAATCATGATTTGAAAATTATTGATTGCACATATATATATCAATTAGTTTCTTGGGCAATGCTGAGATGAATAAAATTATGGGTGCTTCCACTATCAACAAGAATGATGACCCTCCTATGCTTGATGTAACCAATTAGCTTGAGGGTTTGGGGAGCAGAGAAGTCAGTAAGAGAATTTAGGGAAATGAATGGTTCTACTTCGAGAGGGTCTGAGGGAGGGGTGATATCAGTGGGTTCAGGTGACACTGACACAAGGGGAGCCTCAACATCCTCTTCTGAAACATCCTCCAATATGGCCATAAAAATCTTTTGTTCCTTACACTTGTGTCCCGAAAAATATTTTTCATCACAATTATAACAAAGGCCTTTGAGTTGGCATTCAACCATTTCGGCCCTGGTCAATTTATGGATCTTTAGTGGAGTATAAGGAGGAGTGGGAGTTATTGGTTTAGTGCGGGGAATAAAGAAGGGTTTTTGGTTTTGAGAAGAGACAACCCAGTGTGCTTCCTTAGCTATTTTAGTAGCGCCCACCCAACTCTGAGGCTGATCCATGAGGACATGATCATGAATCTCATCCTTGAGGCCACTGATAAAAAATTCTCGAAAAAAAATCATCAGACATGCCCTCTGTACGAAAATCCAGTCGCTCAAAAGTAGCTATAAATTCTTCCACTGTGCCAGATTGCTTCAACTTTGTCAAACATCCTAAATGGTTGGTGTCAGTGTCAACGTGTTCATAAATAAAGTGTGTCCAATCCACATACCCTAGGTGAGCATTTTTTCTCCATTGCCACCATTGCCAACATTCTTGATCTAGATGGATAACACCATATCAGAGTTTGGCCAACTCGTCTGTAATGCCATACAAAGAGAAATAATGTTCCATTTGAGTTACCCATCCAGTGGGATCCGATCCATAAAATTTGGTCACATCCACACATGTAAGGCGTAGGTCACGCTGAAAGT
>ML821141.1:83563-99339 GCA_009831015.1 Picea engelmannii
TGGGATTTTTGCTAATGATTTATTTCTCACCATTAGAGAGTAATATAAATTAATGATCAATGCGATGAATTATATTTATATATTTTATTTAGCCTATGAGTCCAAAATTCAATGGGCCAAAACTCAATGTCACAAACTAGGTCCTCAAGACCTTCCTAGTTGGATCACATATTGGGGTTGGATTTCTTAGGATTCCTTTTGTGTTTTAGGCATCCTCCAAATAGATGTGGTAGATTGTCATCCAAAGAGCTAAAAAGAAAAAGCAAAACTAGCACACTGAGCTAATGCGCATGGTTGTCATATTCCAAATATGCACTAAAATATTGGTTGTAACCTATGTCTATAATTGATCCTCTCTTTCGGTTCCCTCAACTAGCCAGTTTTAGTACTTGGAGAAATCTATTTATATCATTGTTTGGGAAAATATGGAGGGTGGTAAGGGCTTCACAAAGTAAATTGAAATTTTTGTTGCATGCTGAGGGTCTATATGGAAATCCTCGTAATACACATCCAACCTCGAGGTTTCGTGCACGAAATGGATTATTAGAGTACTATAATAAAACCAAGGTCTCAAAGGCGTTTTTTCAAAATTTCATTTCTCAACCATATCCTTTGGGCATGAAGTCATTTGATCCTACATTTTAAGCTCTTATTGTCACATAGACCATAGTTAAAGTGAAAGGGAACTTTATTTCTCAAAGAATTTGGAAGGTTTGGGAGACTATGAAACCATTTTTGAAATACAAAGTCTTATATTTGGTTTGTCTTTTAATGAACATTCCTTATGGTGGTCCTCCATCCTTTGCACGAAGGAAAAACCTTCATTGAGACAACCTAGTTCTCAACCCTAAGAGGCATTGACATGATTAGAGATGTTTTTGTCTCCGAGACTTGGGACAAGGTCCCTTGGCTAACACCGAGAGAGTAATTCAAATTTGTCAATCGTGATAGGCTTCTTCTTGAATATGTTAAGTAGCTCATTCCAAGTTCCCCCTAATTAATCCTTACAAGATCTAGTCTCCTTATGGAAGGATTGGAAATGGAGAAAGACCAAATATTTTAAGAAGTACAAACCAACTTATGCATACATGGAGCTCCACCAAAAACCCACGTTAAATGTTCTATTAAACATGATTTGGAGATTGAAATGTATGCAGTCGACTTGGCTCTTTCAATTACACAATATTTGGAAATCCTTAGTTGAGCCTAATAAGGGAATCTTCACATGGTCCCTCATCCTTAGGGGTCTTGCTATTGGCCATCGATTGGTTCACCTTTGCAACCCCCATCCCAAGTGCCCCTTTTGTGGTTACTTGGAAAACCTTAAACATTTATTTTGGTTCTTTGTCTATGCTAAATTGACCTTGAATTGCATTACTAAATTTTATGGCCAACTCCTCCTAGTCCCCATGATGATTATTAAAATTAAGGTTATATGCCTTATCTCAATTAAGAAAATGAATGCATTCTTGTTTAATTAATCCCAACTTGTACAACATTTTTATTGAGTTGATATTTCATTGATTTATATTAATCTCTATATGTAGATTATTGTACATATCCAAAACTAAATCTAAATGTGGGAAATATGAGTCAATGGATAGAGTATTGGGGAGGTTCCTTATACCCGAGTAAGGAGCCTCCTCTTGGCTCTCCTGTGCCATTTTCTTGCTCCAAGAAGTTGTAGCATTTTGAAGGGAGGCCAAGGTAAAGTTTTGTCCATGCTATGTGAGAAAGGTAGGAGTGACACCATAGCTAGCCTTTCAACCCTCCCCTACAACCTTTGAATGAAAAGTTTCTCATTATTTTCCTTGTTATTTGGACGACAAAGAGGATCCTCCTTTAGATGCAGGTTTAATCTCGACAACATCTTAGTTGGTTTTTATGGATTTGCTTGATAACTTCTTTTTGTGCCTTAATAACAAGACTTTGCTATTATTATGTTTTTTTGCCAAGTGATTTATGAGGTCATTAAATTCAACATTTTATGTCCACGTGACAATGTTGACAGGATTTTTGTATTCTTTAAAGTTTCTATAGCCAAACCTTATTAGTTTGTGGCTACTACAACACGACCCATTGCAACTTCTTAACCTAGATCCTTTAGACACTGATGAGTTTGAACTTTGTTTATTTTTTATCCATTTTAGTGCTCAATAGATCTAAGATTAAAGTGGGTCTATACTAGTTTAAAAAAAACATTTTACTTCATAACTCACACAAATTTGTTATATATGCTTTAATCTATTTTGTCATGGAATGAACAATTTATTCTTAACATGTAATGAGTTGCTATTGCATTTGAGTTTATTGGCTCAAACATATAAAGATAATTATAAGAACAATTATAATGTATATGCTAATAAGATTTAAGTTCATTTCCCTTGGGAATAAGGTTAAATTACAATTAGGTTCTAGTGTCTAGGTTTTATGTATGGGGCTAAAGGTTAGGTGCTTCTAGATACCACATGACCCTTTTATGGTGGCCTTAGTGATGATCAGACGGGACTGGTGTAAGGTCTCCCACGACACCCATTGAGTGTGCACGCTCCTTGGGCTGATTCAACAATGGAATGGATTAAGAACACAAGGAAGAAGCAATCGGTTGGGTGAACAAAGATGTTTGGATGTGGGAAGGAGCACCATGGGTGCATGATGGTGATGCATGACACCAAGGGGGCACAAACCTCACTTTCCTTAGAATGATTAATGAATACTTGGGTTGTGTTTGGGCAAGGGAGGGATGACTTGGCAGCATGCCCAAGGAGTGGACTTGTCTGCCCTTGGAAACATGGGCGTGTTAGAGAGGTTGGATGACCCCATCGACACACCCACAAGGAGTCACGACGATCAACATGAAGAGTGCACGAGGCAAGGGACGCGTCGGTCCAAGAGACAAACGATTGATGGGCATGTAGGCTTTGGATGGGTGCGTCGGGTCCACCAAAGGGTGAGATGAGTTGGTTGAGTGTGGGTTCGCGAAGGGGCATGACACACCCAAGAGACATGATGTTTTGCACAAGTGACTCTTGGAGTCCATATAAAAGCAAGGGTGCACAACCAAAGGAAGAATATAGCATTTTTGGAAATATATTTGGAGAGCAAGTCTAAGGCAAGTCTAGGATAAAAAATTGAGGCAGAGTTTATAAGATGGAAGAAAAGTAGCCAAGAGTTGGACATTTTGGGAGGTTTTGGGGAAGTTTGAGAACCCAGTTATGTGGAGGCATGTGTGAGGCGGAACCAAAATCCGTGTTAGCTTGGTGAAGTTCTGTAGAAACGAAGGGACAACAAGTCTATGGTTGTGGGCACGTATGAGGTGCACTGCAGGTGGTTGCGGAGACGGTTGCAACAAAGAGTCTTGGTGGGACGAATCTGTTCTTGAGTGTCTTGGTGAAGTGAGGTGAGTTGTTTGACTCTGTCATGTTGTAAACCAAGCCAGTAGTGGTCATGTTGTAATTGTTTTGCAATAACAAAGACTTAGTCGGGTGTTAGGCACGGTTTGTGTCGCCCGCACTATTTATGTGTTTTTCTTCATTTTTGTTCCGCAGTTGTTCTCTTGGATTTTCATGTTTGTGGATGCATGCTTAAATAAGACTAAGTGTTAAATTGCATTAACAATTGTCTAAGTAAGTAAGAGTTGCACTAGAGTGGGAGTGTGACTTGCGGGTATCCTAGAACGAAGTATGGGTATGCTATAGGTGAAGAGGCGTAGTCCAAACAAATTATTCTTCATGTCCCATGCAGCCAAGTGAGAACCGGTGTGGTGCCACACGCCCTCAGGAGGCGAACGATCACAAGATTTGTTTGGGTGTCCTGTGGGGTCGTGACAATTGGGTATTTAGTGGATACCTAAGACTACTTTTGATTGGGTAAAAGCTTGTCTTCCTTAAATGCAAGGAAACAAATTAATGACTCAAGATCTGTAGGCATCTAGAAAAAGTTGAAGCCTACTCCCTTACAAATCACGAATGGGTTATTTTAGATGGCTGGATTTTGTATACACATTGACGTACTTATTAATTAAGATCTTGAAATTGTATCAACAAAAACTAAGTCAATAACCTTGAATAATGTAATATTTTTCTTATTCAAAAAAAATATTTAACTTGATAGAGTGTTAAATAGTAAATAAGAATTTCATTTTTGCTTTGGTGTTAAATAGTAAATAAAAATTTCCTCTTTGAAAGAGTTTCATAAAAGAGGACATGAGCGAAGCGGAGAAATGGTCAGTTGTTGGAAGATTTTTTGTTTGTTGTCTAAGTTCTGGCACTCCTTGTCGTTTTGTTCATTGGTAGGAGTATTTTGATGTTTTTTCTTTCGTTGACTCCATGGATGAGGAATTTCAACATATAGAGGATGAGGTGGAGGTGTTGGTTGGTGGGGTTGATGAATCCAGTTGGAAGAAGGGTGGGATCTTCTTAAATGATGAGGATTTTCAAAAGTAGTTGAGAAGGAAGAAAGCTCAACAGGATCAAGCCAGCTGGTAGGCTCGTTATTATGGGATTAATGTTAAGCATGCCACGCTAGGTTTAGCTCCTATCCATCCATCCACCTTGTGTGAAAAGACTTTGGTGGATAAAAGTGAGATTCAGGATGATAGCAATCCTTTGGACCCGTGTCTAGTTACTCGAGTGTCTTTACTAGATAAGAGTTTAACTAGTAAGGATGAGGCTTTAGTAGTAACAATGCCATCGGGTTTAATTTCCTGTTTGGATTCAAACTATCCAGTGAATCTTTTAGTGGAGGCGAATCAAGAGTGTGGCCAGGTGAAAATCTGGGGGGGATGGAAAATTTGGGTTGAAGATGAAGTTGTTGGAGAAGAAAGATAGTGGGGGTGTCGAGCTACGAAAATATTCTAAAAAATCATGGAAGCCTCGATCCTCTCGTAGGAAGATGGTGTTAGGAGTTTATGTTGGGTTGGGTGAGGTCTCAGTGTTGTTAGTATGTGCCCTTATGGGGTGTTTTAGTTATTGGGCTTGTTCTAAGACAAATATTGGACAGTGGATGGAAAAATCCTAGGAGCCTTTGTTGGGGTATACTATGGATACCTCTACTCTTTCCCATGGGTGGTTTTGTTTATGTTTTCGTAATGAAAAGGATGCTAAGGTCATTTTAGACGGGTTATGGCTAGTAGGCGAAGGAAGCATGATCCTCAAGCATTGGTCTCATACCTTTGATCCTACACGAGATCATTTTCGTTTTAGACATGTGTGGGTGTTGTTGTCGGGTTTTCCTCTTCAATTTTGGCATCAAAATGGTTTTATGGCTATTGAAAATGAGATTGGGAGGTTTCTTTATGTTGATCTTGTTGTTTTAAGTAGTGATAATAAAAGATTGGGATGCATGTTGATTAAAGTTGACATTCATTCGGGTTTTCTTTCTGAATTGGAAATTTCATGGAGGGAGCAAGATTAAATTCAACCTATTGATTACTGGGGCATTCCTTTTAGATGTATTCATTTTCGTAAAATGGGTCATCTTCACAAACAATTCCCTGGAATCGTGATTTCTGAAAAAGCACAGTCCTCTATTGCGGAAGGAAGTTTGGAGGATGTCCATGAGTTGTAGAGTCAATATTTATTAGACAAAGATGCTCGGGAGGTGATCTAGGTTGATATCGATGGCCACCTACCTCTTCCAATTGGCTCACATACAACTTTCATCTCAACAATTACAATTTTCATTTTGGCAATTTTTTTAATAGTTTTTCGAGTCCCAAACTTCCAAGGCCATTTTGAGGCCCTAAACGACATTTTTTGAGACTCTTGGGGGGAAAGAGTTGACTTTGGCATGCCTTGACCCCTTGAAGAAGTTGTACTTCTCAAATATACCTTTCCGACGAGGTATTGAACGCCTAAAACAAAGATCGTATGCAAAAGTTACGACCCCGGGAAGTTGATGTACCAACTTACCCCAACGGGGCCCACATGACTCTTGGCGCTTCATCTCCCAGGGTTAGGTTTTTGGATGTATAGGGTTTTGGAATTCATGTTTGATGTAAAAGGCCTTTCGAGCCTCATTGTACTCATCTTCTTATGAATGAGCGCAACAGTCACATCTCTTCTCAGAGATAAGCCGCCACCATTCTAGCAAGCTTGTTTCAATCTGCATTTTACAGTTTCAACATATTTCTTTATTGAATAGAAGCCAAGTTTTAATGTATCTCTATCATTGTTCATTGTATCTCCGTGTTAATAATATAAATCTGTATTCATTTCGTTCTACTCATAAAATCCGGATCAGGAGGACTCTGCTTTGAAGGATAAGGATTCTTCCGGTTGTGAAGCTTGTTCGTTAGAAGCAGGTCTAAAAGAGGATGATTGTTTACTGGGTAAGTTACAATCTATAACTCCTATTCTTTTTAAATCGTTGTCTGAAACTGATAAGGATTACCTAAGAAACTAGATTAAAACAAATTTTATTCCAATTAGTGGTGGTTTTGGTTCGAATACCTTTAAAAATAATGTTTCTTTATCATCTGATAACTCTTTCTCTAGCAGTCAAGTAAATTTGTTTAACTCACATGAGTTCAAAGGGTTTTCTTTTGAAGAAAAATTGAATCTCGGTAAGGAATTTTTTGTTTTAGAGATGGTTAATCTTGAAAGTACTTCTGCTTCAAAATCAGTTACTTTGGGGGGATATGAGGAAGTTATTGTAAGGATGTTTTGAATTCTCAGGAGGAGGTGGATCTTCTTAATAATCTTATTCCCTCTTACTCTGACATTGTTAAGAAAGCACCTTTAGATGTCTTTTGTGGTTTGGGGTGTAAATCAGATATCAATTTCTCTAAAGATTCTCCAGTTAGTTATATTTCTTGAAATGTTGTAGATTTGAAGGATGTTTTCGGAGGAGGTATGGGGACTAAAGTTTCACTGATTAAAACTAGAAGTGCATTGAAGAACAAAAAGAAAGAGACAAAGATTGGAAGGAAGGATTATGCAGTCAAAATTGGTCCCAGGGCTCTTAGAGATAACAAAGCCCTGGCAAGGGGTTGAAAATGATCCTACTTTCTCTCAATGTAAGGGGAGTTGGAGGGGATCCCAATATGGCTACCCTCAAGCGCTTGTTGGAAGTAGTTGGTCCATATATTCTTTATGTTCAAGAAATAATGGTTTTAGCAGAAAAAAATCATACTATTTTTTCAAAGCTTCTCCCTAATTGGTTATTCTATGCCACAGATGCTATGGGTCAGTTTAGAGGTCTTTTGGTGGCATGGAACCCTCTGGTGGAAAAAATTTCATCATATTCGACTATTGCAGGGATTTTGGTGGAGGGTTTTGTGAGAGGCTACAATCGACCCCTTTCCATTATAAATTGCTATGCCCCCCATTTTGATTGTATTGATTTTTTGGGAGCAGGTGGCATCGTCGGGAGTGCTGAATGAAGGAAATGTGGTGTTCTCTTTTGACTCAGGAGATCTGGGGAAGTAATGCTAGGTTGGATCCCCTAGCTATTTTCTTCTTTGATTTCTTTAAGAGACATAATCTCATAGATATTAAGCCAACAATATTGTCCCCCACTTGGAGTAACATGCGAAGTGGTTGTGATGTTGTTGGTAAAAGATTGGATAGGTTCCTCATGTCGAAAGATTTGGTTTACTCATTGTCAAAGTATCGCTCCTAGACAATCAATTTTATGGTTTTGGATCATAACCCGATATCACTTCAATTGTTCGATGAAGAGGAAAATGTTCGTTATCCTTTTAAGTTCAATTCAGTTTGGTTGGAGGATTTGGAGTGTACTCAATTGGTTAAGGACCATTGGTTCTCTTTTGCATATGATGAAGGTGATTCAACTATGTCTTATTTGGTTAAGAAGTTAAGTGCCTTAAAATCTAAAGTGATAGATTGGGAGAGAGATAAAAAAAGGCATTTAACACTGGATCTGCTGAAGATTGAAGAACAACTTGATATTGTTTATGATCATCATAAATCTAGATTATTTTCAGACCTTGATTTTCAACATGTGAAAAAGTTGGAAGACAGAAAGGTTCAAATTCTTTCTATAGAAGACGAAACTTGGAGGCTTAAGAGTAGGGCACTCTGGCTTTCTAGTGGAGATAAGAATACCAAATTTTTTCACAAGTTTGCAAGCTACCAAAGATGTCTAAATGCAATATGGGATCTGTTTGATGACGAGGGTCTTGGTATTTCTGGTTAGAGGGAGCTAGAAAAAGCAACTATTTCTCATTTTAAAAACTTGTTCAAAGACCCAAAGGAGGCTAATCTTCTAGATCAACTCAAAGTTCTGAAAGTTTTTCCTTCTCCGTTTTCTGTTGAGGAGGCTGGAAAAATTGGAGAACCAATCAGTCTTAATGAGATCAAGTCTATTTTGGAAAGTTTTGCAAAAGGAAAAAGTCCAAGTCTGGATGGTTGGACCGTGGAATTTTTCATAGATTTCTTTGATTTTATAGGGTAGAACTTACTAAAGGTGGTTGAGGAATATAGATTATCAGGAAAGATTACTAGGGCTGTCAATGCTACTTTTGTGGCTCTTATTCCTAAGAAGGATAAACCTGCTAGTTTTCATGACTTTCACCCTATTACTATGTGTAATCTTATTTATAAGATCATTTCAAAAATCATAGCTATAAGATTGAGGCCAGTGTTGTCTAAAGTGCTTTCCAAGAGAAATTCGGTTTTCTACGAGGAAGGTAGATTTGTGATGCTATTGGTGTCACGCAGGAGACAATCCATAGCATTAAGTCCAAAAATAGTAAGTCCTTGCTTCTCAAATTAGATTTGCATAAAGCATACGACTCTATAAATTGAGATTTTCTCAGGTTTCTTCTGTTTCAAATTGGTTTAAATCTCCAAGTGGTAAAATGGATAATGGCTTGTGTAAATTCAGCTTCCTTTGTAGTGTTGGTTAATGGTGGTCCAACATAGTTTTTTAGGAGTTCAAGAGGTCTGAGACAGGGTTTCCCTCTGTCGCCTTTATTTATTTATTTTGTTAATGGATGGTTTAAGCAGATTAATTGAGAAGGAAAAATCTTTAGGAAAAATTCTGGGTGTGAAGGTTTCGGTTCAAATTAGAATTACCCATTTGTTGTTTGTTGATGATGTCCTATTGTTTGGACGTGGGTTCATTTCATAGTGGAGGGATTTCCATAGAATTTTATGCCCTTTTTCAAAAGCTATAGGGTGAATGATAAATCTGGATAAGTCTTCTTTCCTCTCGCATGCGGTGGATGATGAGATGCAGTATCAAATCAAAGATTTGTTCAATATCCATGTGATTGATTCGGAGTTAGGGTTTAAATATCTAAGTTTCTTTTTGAAACCTAAATGTTATGCAACTTCTGATTGGATTTGGTTCATTTAGAAAGTCGAGAAAAAGATTGGCCTTTGGTGCCATAGATGGATTTTGTTAGGAGGACGACTTATCTTGGTAAAGGCTGTTTTGGAAGGTCTGCCTGTCTACTAGCTTCCGGTCGCTAGAATTCCTCGGGCAATACTTGATAAAATCCGCAAAAGAATTTTTAGTTTTTTGTGGACATGCAAGAAAGAAAAAGAGAGTGTGCATCTGGTGGCTTGGAACAAATTGGCGTGTCCCAAATAAGATGGGGGCTGGGGCTTAAGGAATTTGAATGTTTTTTGTACTGCCTTGGTGGAAAAAAGTCTTTGGAGGTGTCTATTTTCAGATTGTCTATGGAGCTATGTAATTAAAGATAAATATATTCGATCTTGGACCATTGATGAGCGGTTTAGGAAGATTCCCAAAAACAAAAAAGGAGCTTCTGTATCTTGGAATTGGTTTCTGAGTGCGTTTCCTATGGTTAGTCAGTGGTTGGCATGGATTCCTGACAATGGATGGAGTATAGAGTTGGGTGAAGACCCAATAGTGGCAAAAGTTAATTTTCATAATCTGTCTAAGGAAACTTTGTCTCGTCTTCATTCCATAGGCATATTTTATTTGGCATAAGCTTTTATTCGACACGATTCTAATAATGAATTGTCCAAATGGTTGAAAGCTGACGATTTACTCCTTTAGGGGGTGACTAGTGAGGAGTGGAATGAATATCTTTGCGGTTTATCAACTTGCGGTATTTGTTTATCTGATCAAGAGGACATAATTGTTTGGTTCTGGAATGTCAATGATGGTCAAGTCATTGTGGGTTTTGCTTATGAAGCTATGATGATTTAGTTGCAGTAGGGGATTTGGAATGGTGGACTTCTCTAATATGGAAGTGGGAGCTACCACTCAAAATTGAACTTTTTATCTGGCTTTTGTTAAAAAAATTGATTTTGACCTGGGATAATCTATGCTGTAGAGGTTTTTGTGGCCTAGGACATTGTGTCCTCTGTAGTTTAGTAGAGGAAAATATTTATCACATCTTATGCGAGTGCAGATTTGTGCAAGAAGTTTGGAAGATTTTGAGCATTGTCACAAAATCTGTCATTTATTGGAACGAAAGGTCGGCAAGTTTATGCTTTCGAAACTGGTATAGGGCTTACAGACATTTGCTAGAGCCGCCTTGTTATGTAGCTTGGGAAGTTTGGAAATCTAGGAACAAAAAGATTTTCGATAATAAGTTCTCTTCCCCCTCGACGGTCGCTTTCAAAGCTCTCAATCAATTCAATGTATTCTTGAGAAGGATAAATCTCAGTCTTGCTCGAAGGCCGCTCTGTCTAGTTTTTCTTGATGATATAGCCACTAACTTTTTTGATGGCTCTTCTTCTCAAAATGGAGTTGTCTGTGCATGTGGTGTTGTTCTTAAGCTCTTAAATGATAAGGTTTTTCTCCTCAGGTTAAATGTTGGATCTGGAACATACTCCAAGGCTGAACTTTTGGGTCTTTGGGTGTTGTTATTTTTCGCCCGAGTTCATAAGTTGGAACACTTACAGGTCTATGGAGATTCAAAACTAATGATCAAATGAGCTTTGAATAAGTGTTCGTTTAAAATGACAGCTCTAGATTTTTGGCAATGTAGAATTTGTAATTTGAAAGTAGATTTCACCAAGCTGAATTTCACTCACATTTACAAGAAATTTAATTTGGAAACGGATCGTTTGGCTTTTCAAGCTCCATCCTTGGAAGAAGGAAAGTTATTTATCCAAGAAAAGGTGGATGAAGCTTATTTGAATGATTTTGTCATTCCTCTTTACTAATTTTGTCTCTTCTGATTAACTCTGCTTTTAGTTTTGGGCTATTTGGTGAAGATAAGTTCTGAATAGTTGTTATCCCTCTATTCTTTAAGGCTCCTTTGAGGGTTTTTTTTTTTTAAAGGTTGTAATCTTTGATCTAGATGGAAGGCTCTTATGCCTCTTTAGTTTTTCGCTGTACTATTTTTTTTTATAATCAATCGAATATAAGTCCTTTTTACTCGGCGAAAAAATAGTTACTGAAAAACAACAATGATTTTGAGGGGAAGTGGACGTCCTGGGGATAGGCGGGCAACTTCTCGCACGTTTTAAAAAAATTGGATGTTCTTGGTTTTAAATACGTGCCCATCCGCGAAGAACTGATTTTCTGGTTAGACAAAAAGGGTCAAAATATGTCCCCACCCGCGAAGAACTGATTTTATGGATAGACAAAAGTTACCTGGTGACAACATTGTTAAAGGCTAAATAAAAATCTAGTGATAATTGCCCCATTGGACGGCTTATTTACACCATTGGATTTTCTTCTCGCTACCTACACTACAGGTTACCTACCTTCCTGTACAAGCTCCCAGCCAAGCGTATTTAACTTCGACAATATTTCTGTACATTAGGTTCCACTGTGACGATGGACAAAATGACATTCATCGGATTTATTGAGCAAGTCTAGAGTAGGTCGGAGCAGAGCAGGAGGTAGTTGTTTGAAATGGGTTATTCTACTGCTGTAGCACCCAATCAATTTCCTGCCTTTATAGGCTTATGCAACAACAGCAACAGAAGAGGCTCTTCCCATCTCTTTTCAGCCAAAATATATGTCTCGGTAGGACATTGCTTATTCATGCACTTGCTGTATTGATTAATGTCAATAGTTTTGGGCTCGAGTATATCAGATTACGAAATTCATGACATTGTTATCTGATATTCTAATCCTACAACGCTGTGCAAACTATTATGCAGCCTTCTTCTCTTGGTGATTCTTTCTGTTATAATTAAAGCAACCATCATTTTTTAAAACATTTTATTTACTTCTGTTTTTGGTAATTTCTGGAATGAGTAATGGTCAAATCCGCCCAATTCAAATCAGACCACAAGCTATGACTATTTTACAGAAACGAAATTTCAGTACTGAAATTTGAAATGAGTACATCTCTGGTGGAATGATTTTCCTGTTGAGAACTGGTGTCAAATTCCCCTCTCTCTCTCTATATGTTTGAAGTGCTTCGAGAAACATGCCCTGAGCTTAGGTGCTAAATCCGAGAGGTATATGTTATGCCAAAATCACTAACAACACTTGCACCCGACCTCACCCCTTTTGAAACTCATGCCATGCCACATGGGTGGGTCAGACCATGACAAGAATGAAACGCTTGAGAGTAGCTTGATGTTCCATCGATCTCACCAGCGAATCAAAGCTCCATTGACATTTTCCACTACAAGTCGAATTTATTGGTATCCAAGTTCTCTCTTTCATCAACATCTAGTACCATATTCACCAAATCTGGTAGGCCTCTAGCTGGAAATTGGTAATGGATATGCCATTAGTACGTTAGTTTGCTATTTCGATAAAGAAAACAAAGAGAAGGGAAGGATTGGATGGATCAAAGCTACTAGTGGTAAATTTTTTTAAGAGTTTAGATACTTCATGCTCGCATTAAGATTTAAACCAAAGTAATGCAGTCACACAAAACACAATACAGAATCAAGATTTTATAGACATGAATTTTATGAAAAGGAAAGGGAAAGGCGATACAGTGAATGATGGGCAGGAAGGAACCTTAGCGGTGGGTACCCTCTAGACACATGAATTTATGTTATTTTCTCAAATTTCATCACTTTGTTCTTATAATAAATTATAAAATTTTGTATATTATATATTTTTCTGTCTTTTTCTGTACTTAATTGAAAATATTGTACTTTAGACATACTGTTCGATTGGCATGTCTGTAAATATATGTATCGTGACTTTAAGCCAGTAAGACTAAATGCCAAGTCACGCATATTGTTTATCTTAGGTTTAACTCTGAAAGTCCATTAGGCATTTTTAATACTAAAGACAGCCTGAATTCACAGAAGAGAAGGAATATTCAGATTAGAAAAACTAGCCGAAATACCAAATTGACAAAACTAACACAGACCAAATTGAGCATACTGGCACAAAAACCGATTTGACAGTGTTGCATAAAGACAAGATTTAATCAAAGGTTAACGGGGTCAACTTGTCCATAGAATACTAGTTGTTGTGATCCATAATCTGAGGTGCCTTTGCACACAATTTCACATACTTTCTTCTCTTTAAAAGCTAAGCTACCTCCTTCATTAAGTGTAGCAATTTCTACTCAATAAAATTCTGCATTGTCATTGTAATTTTTCCATTTTGGAGTTGTTACCTCACAAACTAGCACTTCAAAGTTAAAGTCCAAAAGAGCACTGCCAGCTAATAGGCAACTAAAGAGGGAGGCCAATGTCACCTCACCAATCCTCTTCACACTTTAGGCTGGCTCTCGTCCGGCACAAGAGGGGTTTCCCTAGAATAGGATTTCTAGAATTTTAGGCAATGAATTGCAAGGTGAATTGAAGAGTAAATTCCAGCAAAACAGTTTTACGTGTTTAGTAAATAGAGTGGATGAATGGACCAGAGACTAGTGTCTTTTCATTGGGCAAATTGGGTCACATCAAGGCTTAATGGGAGACTATCCTAATCAGAAGAAATGACTATTAAAGCTGAAACGTGCAAACTACAAAAGTCCATCTCCTTGCTGTCCTAAACTGCAGAAATATAACTAAGGATATTACTAGAATAGATAAAATCCAATGCTTGTTGAGATTATGGTTATTGGGAATAGAATATATGTGCATTCATCCAAGAGTAGATAAAACATGCATTCATAAGTAATATTCCATTGATAACATAAGAGAAAAAGGAAGGGTGTTCACTGTTACCTAATTCATTACTCAACAAGCATATGTCAAGATAATTTCAGCAGGAAAGAATGGCATTAAGTTTTAGAAGATCTTCTCATCCATTTAAGCACTGCATTGATCCTTCAATTACATCCAACAAGTGTTCTACTGAGCTCCAAGGGGTCTAGCCCCAAATCCAATAGGACCAAAAGAGGGAGAAAGTAAACCCTTATATAGGTTTGAGTTCAACTCCTTTTACAATAAAATAGTCTTTTCCTTCTTAGATCCATTTTATTCTCCAAGGAAAGTACTAGAAAATAGTACAATAATGCATTAGCGGGCTGACCAAAACCAAAATGCCCGTACAAAATACTAAAGAAAAGATGCTAAATAAATGTGATACCACATGTTATCTTTCTAAGGCTCCAAGCTCATGCAAGGTGCATGCAACGTGCCAATTGTCCTCTTCATGTGCAAAGTGCTCCTCAAGAAATCTAAACCACAACCACATCAAGATAAAATAATATAAATGCCAAGTCTATGACGGAGGGTGCTCTCCAAGATAAGTGAATCAATGCTTAGTGTACATGTCTCATGATGAGGACATTCTCCAAAGTAACTCCTTTGACCATGTAATAATATAAAATAAGCTCATGAAGAAGTGTGCCCTAGGAAGGAGTGCCTCAACAACATGTTTGGCCAAGTACGACAATAAAATACTCCAAGAGGAAGGTGTATCCTAGAAGAATGCGCCAAGGTAGTTATCTTTCTTAAATAAAATAATCTTCAAAATACAAGTACACCCTCCAAGAAGCTCCAAAAATAGAATGAAAACCAAGTAAATACACATGTATGGCCCTCCAAGATGCAATGTGCTCCTCTATAAGAATCCTCCATAACAACCTCCAAATAAAATAATGTAAATGCCTAATCAAAGAGGTGAGGGTGCTCTCCAAGAAATATCCACGCAATAATGACGGGAGAGCACCTAGGAGAGGTGTGCCCTAGAAAATTGTGTGATGGAGCCACCTTTTTTCCTCATCAAATGTGCAAGTGGACCTCTAAGAAGTGGAAAAATTAGTTGCTAGTCATTTTAATTTCACAAGGCATACAAGGTGTGAACAAGCTCATTCAAATATGCAAGTGGACCCCTTAGAGGAGTGCACCACCTAATGCCCTAGAAAAATGTGCCAAAGGATGAAATAGATGAGTATGAATGGATGGATGGATGAGTGGATGAGTGGAGGGATAATTGCATGGTCAAAAACCCTAGGTTGCATGCATAACTAACCCTTTAATCAACATGCAAGACTCAACAACCTCCTCAACATGTGTGCAGAAGGATAAAGATGTAACATGGTCAAAACGTAGGTTGCCACGTGTGAACAAGACTAATATTAGTGTTAAATTTATAGCAGCTGCAAGAGCCATTCTCCGGGAGGATGGCAAAGACCCTAGCTGAGATCTAGGGCCCCCAGTACACTCCTGGGGTATTTGGTCTGGGACCAAACAGTTAGTGCCATGGAAAAAGACCCTTCTTAGGGCCCCCAGTATATGACTGGGGTCCTTGGTCTAGGACCAAGCAGCTAAAGCCCCTAGATATGTCTAGGGCCCCTGGAAATGTCCAGGATACCCATGCCTAGGGCATGGGTTGATCCTTGGTCTTGTACCTTGGTGGTTAAGACCCTTGTTAGGGCCCCCGGTATACGACTGGGGTTCTTGGTCTAGAACCAAGCAGTAAAGACCCCTGAGTGGGCCCCCAGTATACGACTG
>ML821141.1:149558-164186 GCA_009831015.1 Picea engelmannii
AAATTAATTACAAGTTTACAAATGTTACAACAAAATAGATAAACTAGATATAAGAGAATATATGATGTATACAAAGCTGAGTTAAACTAGATACAAGATACACAGAAAGAATGTCTAAGATATATAGATCTAAACTAAGATAGATACAAGATATACAATATACTAACAAGTGTTTGAAATGTGCAGGAAAAGAAGATATTCAAGATGAAATGACCATCAACACATCAAGCCAAGCATGCTCACAATAGATAGAATTCTATTGGATTGCTTATCAATGACAAAAAAAATGCAAAGCACTCAAGACCTACTCAAGAGAATGCCTCTAGGGGGATGCACACTTATTGAAGGATCACACCACAAATACAGGAATACAAGATAGATGAAATGCTTGAAGATGTAAAGTACTCCAGATGACAAAGATATAACCACTTAGATATTATTCTACAACAGATAAATTAACTTGCATGTAGATAGAAAGACAATGAGATAAGTGTGCTTGCAAGTGTGAAATTGAAATGCCAATGTTGTAGATCGAAGATTAAGTGATTAAGTGTGATTTATTTTAATCCTGTCTAAGTGTCAACCCAAAAATTTCCTCCCCCAGTTACCAAGTGACTGCTAAATGCTCAAGAAGTTAGGCAACGAGGCCCACTCTAGCTTCACAGATTAGTCCTAAGATTAGAGTACTCCCGGAAAGGATGTTGCGCGCCGTGAGACCGTCCCCTGCCTAGCACCTTCCGTTGCCTTCCTCCGACCCCGTTTTAAATGGCGAAGATGGTTGGTTATGGTGTCCTATTAAGTCTAATAAATTAATTATTAAGACTATGAGCTAAGTGTGTAATGCGTTTGAGTGCTTGTAGCTTGCTCAAAGATGCCAAAGCACTGAAACTGAAATATATGAAGGCTAAAGCCCTTAAACAATGAAATTGCAAATTAAGCTCTTAAGTTGTTGAATTATTGCATGTAAATTTTAAGAACTAAAAGATGCTTGTGAAATTGAAAACTGAAAATGTGAAGGCTGAAGCCTTTAAACAAATAGATTGCAAGTTAAATTGCTTAATGAGATTATTCCATGTGAAAATAAAGCAATGGAAATAACTTGCAGAAAATAAAAGATGATTACTTAAGAGATTACGTAACCGACATGTGCATATAAGATAAAGATTAAAGAAATGTAACTTGCATGCAACTGAAAAAGAGATTTAATCTAAGCCTCCACGGGCTCTAAACTAGCAATTAGGTGTGTATGATCTACTCTAGATAATTTTAAGTTTAAGCATGCATGTAGATATCACAACTAGCTAGCTAAACTAAGCAAGGAAAGACAAAAAGGAAATCTAACTAACTTGCAAAGTAAAGATTGAAAGGAAGGGAATGCAAGCCGCTTGGGTACACTCCTTTGGGCTTGCGTACAGGGATTTGGAGAGAGGAGAAAGAGGAGAAACTGTTACCACTTCAAAGGAGTTACTTGAGGGTGTGTTGTGCTTGAAATTGGGCAGCATGCCCTCTTGTCCTGGTGAGAATCTGCAAAAATCAGCAAGCTATTGCTCGCTGATTTGAGCTGCAACACACTCAAAAAGGTTATGAAAGTTTTGTTCTTCAACAAAATCTTCGTGCATATAAAAACCAGAATTTTATAATGATTAAATGACCTATCTAAGCAAGTTAGATACCAAAATCTGAAAGTGAAAGAAGGAGGAAGAAGAACAGATAATGCTTGTGAAGTTTAAGTGAAGATGAGGGTAGATTCGTCCTTGAACCTATCCCAACAACTCCTTAGAGATGATTTGCAAAACTTAAACCAAAAGTGAGATGGAACAACAGATAATATCTTGCATGCATAGATAATACAAAATAGTTTATATTATAAGCATGCACAAAATATATAGATGGGCAACTACACTATTGCCTCACCTAGCCTAGTAAACTAATTTACTTCAACAACTATTGATCAAAACACATAAAGATTTAAAAAATGATATCACCTCACAAATAAGTGGCACATCCAGACAAATCTTGAACGCCACAGTTCCTCCAAAGCTATTTCTGTATTATCAAATGGGAAGAGGTTGTAGCAACAATGTTGCTCCAAGCTCTTCAAGAACCAAAACCAGTGAAGCAAGATGACAATAATGAGAGAGAGAGAGAGAGAGAGAGAGAGAGAGTGGGATGGAGAGAATTTGGTAGCATAACAGTACTGTGAAGAATGGTAATGAATGAGGGAGGGGAGAGTCTCATTTATAGCAATGAGGGACCAAGAGACCTCCTTTGGATCTTCAACAAGTGTCACAAATCCAACCAAAGGGAACTCAAGAGAAGAAAAGTGCGAGGCTTTTAGGTTAAGGCGAATTTGGTATGTAGGGAGAGATGGATGGTGAGTTGGCCTCCCAATGAAGGCGTATTGGTTGAAAGAAGGCCCACGTATGCTTTGAAAGCAACCTTCCATACTTTTCAAAGGATGTTTCCATCCAAAAACGTGAGGTTTCCACTTCCCACGTGAGCTTTCTTCACTTTTTTCAAGAGGGAAAGCATTAGTTACTAAGGGATGCGCGAGTTATCAAAGAAAGCGTGAGTTATGAGAAGGTGAAAGCGTGAGCTCAGGAAGGGCATGTGCTTGGAGTGTGGAGTCCACACTATTGGGCATGATGTGGAGGGGAAGAGGAAGGGCGCACCTCATGAAGGAGGGGCTCACGCCTCACTATTAAGTGAGTTTCCAACTTCCATGTAAGTGAGGGTTGTACTTTTAAGAGGGGGCGTGAACTTCAAGTGGGAATTAATTAAAAAGGTGGGTAAAGCGGTGTAAAGATTTAGGAAAGGGTTAGGATGGGTTAGGTGGATTAGGTGGGGTCTCTCTCACTAACTGTCACACCAACTTTACCTTATTTGACTAATTATTACAAAATTGACATTTTCTCATGTCCTGGGTTTAGCAATTAAAATTGCTATTTTCCAACTAAAACTCCCAAGTGGACAAAAACCCTAACAAAACTTGTTCGACTGAGTTGAAACTTGGTCCAAGGGTGTAGGGGGTCTCACCATCTTTCTTTTGAGTACAAATACCCCTATCAAAATTCCAGGGACCTAAGTTTTACATTAATTATCCAGAATTAATTAATTTAATTCCCAACCTTAGGAAAAATTAATTAATTAAAAAAACCTACTTAGACTCGACTAAAAATCATGAAATTTTGCTTGCTGTCTAACATGGTCATTTACAATATTCCTAAACACTAGCTACCTAAGGATGACTTCATTAGAATGCCTTTCACCACTTTGGAGGATTTATAATTTTATTGCTAGTGGGAGTGAAAAATTCAAGGGAGATTAATAAGGCTGGTTAGGCCAAATCAACCTCCTGAGGATAAAAAACACTCAGTGAAAGGAACTCTCCTAATGAAGAAATCCTAAGGCAACTGACCTAACTATGACCCATGCAGACCTATTACAATATTAACCCACGCAGGGGTGCGGTAATCCCGCTTACAAAACTGTGTGCTAGAGCAAAAAATGCCCTGTAGAACCAATAAGTCTTCGACTTATTTGCATCTGTTGATGCATATCTTCATGGTACATGGAGTTGACCCCCTAGTTGAATAGGCGGTCAACATGAACTATGTGGCCCACTTGTTTTATTAAGGTTACAATGATTTCTTTAGGAAATGCTTGTGGTCCCTTATACAGGACAAGACCACCAAACTTACAATGTTTTGGAAGCGTTTATTTGTCAAAGAGGTGCTCCCAGGTGTCCTGGATGCTCCAATTCCACTAAAATCCAGCAGAGTCTCCCCTTGGCTGTCCACTAATCTGCAAAAAACAGCAAACAAACAATCCCAAAAGATGCCCAAAATTACTTTGGACAAACTTATGGGACAAATCAAAACTTGTAGATAAAAATGCTAAGTAAAAAGAAAACAAGAAAACAAGAAAACTAGCAATTGATAACACTAAAAATTTGATCTTTTCAAAGATTTTATTGGCTGTTTGAAACAGCAAAGAGAGGGCACTTTAGATTGCCAAATATTAAAGTAAAGAAATTTAAAGTTTAACTACATCTTAGCCTTGAAAGATTGGACTTTAGAGCTTGCTAAAAGGTGAGCTTAAATATTAAATCTATTCTTTTAATTGATTAAACTTGAAGTGCTAAATAGATTTAGTTTATGAAAACATGCAAAGCAAGATATAAGATGTATGAAGTAGATATCCAAATCAGAAATCTTTGCATGTAAATTATAGTAACCAGAAAGTTATTTCCTTTAAAGAGGAGAAGAAGAAAAGCTTGGAATGCCTAGAACCCTTGGGCAAATGGGGTCTTCAAGTGAATGGAAGAGGGACTATGTCTTTCTTGGTGCTTGAAGCAATGAAGGATGCAAGCTTGATCCACCACTTCTTGAAAACTATGAGATCCTGTGAACTTAAAGATATCTTGCAACACAAAATGTTAGGATTATGGTGGTGCCTACAAGAAAGACTCAAAGGGACATGTTAGTTAATTAAAACATACATGCACTTTATAATCTTTCAAATAAGTACACAATGGAATCAAAGAAAGAAAACAAGCTTACTTAGTTCTATCCTATGGGATGATAACACCCTTCCAAAGGCCTATCTGACAATTGAATATGAAAAATAACAAGAACAACATCACCTCATTGATAAAATCATTTGACAATACATCCACAAAGTAGGTCCATACACTTTCTTGACCTCCAAAGTCTTTTATTCCAAAATGGTATTACAAAGATATTACAACAACACAAGCTTAGCTCCAACTCCCATTAACCTCAATGATGGAGAGAAAGCCTCAATATATAAGATGAAGGGCACATTTCCCAAGGAGGGAGGGCGCACATCTCAAAGCTAAAGTGACAAATGGATGCATGGATCCAAGCCACATCTCATGGGTGGGTAAGGTAACTTGCCATAATTAAATCCAAGAGGATGAGAGATAGCCACATGGCCAAGGGAAGGTGGTGACCTTCCTTGGGATTGTCACCACACTCCAAAATGCGCCACCTCTCTCATGAAGTTCACACCTCAACTTGGGATCTCCATCAAGTGGAAAGAACTCCCCAAGCAACTCTCCTTGACTTCCTCTCAAGTGCCACTAACAAGCAGTGAACATAGAGAGAGAGAGAGAGAGTGAAGTGAAAACATGTCTCCGACATGTTTCCATAAAAATAGGCAAGCTGATTTTTATTGATTTTTTTTGCCTTTTTGTGAGAGAAACTAATTTTGAGTGATTAAAATCACTTATTTTCAGTCACAAAGTGGATACTTAGGTAAAGTGGGTATTCTGGATGTGAAAACGAATACCCCCAAGGCATATGATGCCTCCTAGTACCACTTTTTTAACTTATGACTAAATTACAATTAAAAAATCCCATTTTGCGGGAAATTTTTTATTGACTCAAAACATTAAAAAAAATCCTAAGGGGGACTTAGCACAATTTCTATATGACTCAATATTAATGACTAGCATGGTAAACAAAGAGGATGAAATCTCAATTCTCAACACCTAGATACTTTACTACCTTGTGTATTTCCTTGCTTATAATCAAGTTACAACACACAAAATAAAATCTGGTTGGAAATAAATACAACGGAAGGAAAAACTGGAAACCAAACTTCACACATGCACACAAAAATTTTGCCCTTCAAATCAACTTTTCATTAATAATGAATCCAACCTTACAAGGGCTCCCTTACTGGGAAAATGGCCCACTGAGGAAAAATACAAATTACAGCAAACCTAACAACTCTGGTCCTAAATAAACCCTTAGCCTGATCTGCCTAGATTCTCCCAGAGTTTAGCACTTGTGGTTAGCAGATGTTGGTTCCCATCACAGGCAGGCATATGATGGATACATGGTCGTTTGGTTCAGAGTTAGAGTTGGCTTGGTTTCCCATGCATTTTGGGAGAGATGTCTACATACAACAAGCATTGCTACCTTTTAGGAGACACGGTTCAAGTGTGTCTGTTGAGAGTTTGGAGCAGTTCTGAGCATACAGGGAGAGTCCTTGCATGATTCTAGGCCCGATAACACTTTTCCGGGCGACATGCAGGAAATTTCTATTTTTAGCAGTTTTGGATCAAGGCCCCAAATTCAGATTCCGAGCACATATTGTGGATCCTTGCGACATTCTGAGTCTTTTGGATCTTTTCCAAGATGATTTGGCACAATTTACTATTTTTAGCAGGTTGAGCACCAGGGCTCGCATGTCAATTCTGATTGCAGATTCGGATCCCTTACAGAAAAATGAGTTCAATGAGTATAAAATCAAAAGCATTCAGACAACTTTTTGTTTTTAGCAGTGTCTATTTTTAGACAGTGACATGTGGCGGTGTTCTTGTCTTCCTAGATGATGTGGACATTTTCCTAAAATTTAGGAGTTGGATTCTATTTTTAGAAAGTTCTATATTTAGCAGGTATGGTCATCATCCATGCAGTGCCAAGTGGCACCCTCACAGGTCGACATGTGGCAGATCTACAGAGTTATGTGGCATCCACCTAGCATAGGGCGCATTTTCCCAAGACTTGAGCATATAATAAATAAAAGGGAGTCGCATAACTGGGCCTAAATTGAGCCGTATATTCCTCCGTGTAATCACCTCTCCACTTTCCATGCATCAACTCCATAAAATTCGCCTTCAGTTGAGTTTAAACCACAATTTCCTAAAAAATAGGGAATCCCTAAAAAATAGGACGAAATTCCCCAATCAAGGCTTAATTTTCTCACTAACTTTTCCTCACTCGCATTAATTTTCTCAAATTCCTCTTGATTTGATTTTTAAATGCAAATTTCCTAAAATTTAGGAAAATCCCTAAAAAATAGGGCGAATTTCCCCTTGGCTAAAACTCACTCATTACTTGGCCAAATTTAGCATTTAAATATGCGTTTAATTCCTAATTTATTCCCCTATGCATTAACTCTCCTATTCTTCACATGAGTTAACTCTCTTTCCATTCCCTCATGCGCATTGATTCCTAAATTTCTCACTCACACTTATTCTCTCATGCACATTAACTCCTATTTTATTCACACTCCTCTCCTAAATGTTGGATGGTTTTCATTGATTATTGGTCGGTTCATTGCAGTAACAACATAGTGTCTTTCTCATTCTCCTCTCTCTTCTTCTCTAGTTTAGTGGCTCTTCTTTGAGCAAAGTAGTCATTGTACCGGTTGTGGACTTGCCAAGTGTGGTGCAATCAACCCTTTTGCAAGCCTATCAATAAATGAGTTAAGTGTTTGGTTTCAACCTTGTTTCTTGTCGGTATTTGTGAATTTTGCAATCTGATTTGTCATATTTTCTGAATTGTTTATTGTGATTATTTCGATCCTTTGAATGGTTTTCTTCTCTACTTCTAGTCTATTATAATTGTGCTAACCCTGCAAGTTCCCTCCAAACAAAAAATAACACTCTTCCTCATCGTTTTGGACTACTTTTACACATTGTCCAAGACAAACAATGACTGTTTTTTAGGTTTTACACGCAAAAATCAGACTTGAAGACAACAACAAGGCACTTCAGTGTGCCTAGGGAGTTCCCCCAGAGGCTAGCAAGCACTAGCCCAAACGGAGAGGGGTTTGGCCAATGACAATTGGGGCCATTACTCCTTTAATTAGCCAAGTTTTTACTGCTGTCATAACAGGTTTATCAACACAATTTGGAGGGTAGAAATTTGTGCTTATAGGTCTCCAATGTGTAACCTCCTGTCAAAATCATGCTAACCGCCTCCCACAAGCCTAGGAGGGTCAAAAAGCTCCATAGGTGCCAAGTAGATGCTCTAACGACCAAGTGATGCAACCTCCGAGGTGAACGACTCCACTAAAGGTAACACGTGCCTCCATGAAATGTGACGTGGCATGGCATGAGTTGTCTATGTGCATGAAGAAAATCCCTCAAGTGCCTAGGGCATTGTGTCTCCACCTAAAAATATGTAGAATGATCTCAAGTGCTAAATACATGTCATGAGTCCCCAAAGTGCTAGGGAGATGATCACTTAGGCCAAAGTGTGACAAATACATAAGGAGATCCATACTTAGGCATAAAATAAGTGTTCTCTGTAGGTATGATAACCTTTACAATACATGAGCAACACTTTTACATAAAGGTAAAGTGAAAAGACCTGGGGGTTCCTTTTACCCACCAAGTTGCATTAGGATGGACTTGCAGTTGAGTCGCCAAAGATTGAACAATAAGTTGTTCAAAATCAGAGTTCAAAACTCCAGTTAGCCAATATGACTACCTTTTCTCTTTCTTCTTCTCTATACCGTATTTCCATCCACCCATGGGGTATTGTAATAAGATGAATCTAGCATAATGAATTTGGAAAAGGCTTAGCCTCCTAAGACTTAATCATGAGTGCATAACTCTAGAGTGTTTTTTTAACTTATAAATGATTTCCCGCTTGAATTAACTTTTAAGCGAGTTATAATTTTTGAGTTTTTTCACTCATTTCCTCCAAAACTGGAGTATGTACTGATGGTTAGGCCTTAGCTTGGTCATCTAAGTCTAGTGTCTAATGTATATTACCATGCTACTCATCATTTTTGATTCATATGGAAATTGCGCTAAGTCCCCCCTAGGATTTTTTAATGTTTTCAATCAATAAAAAATATCCCGCAAAAACGAGATATTTTAATTGTAAATAAGTCATAAGTTGGAAAAGTGGAACTAGGAGGCATTATATGCCTTGTGGGTATTCATTTTCACACTCAGAATACCCACTTTATCTAAGTAACACCTTTTTGAGGGTAAATAGTGATTATTTAATCATTTAAAGCTATTTTCTCTCAAGAAAGTCAATAAAAGGCAATAAATACATAAAAATCAGCAAGCCTTTAATTGAGGAAACATGTCGGGGACATGTTTCTCTCTTGTGTTGAGTCCAAAGCATATGTGGCGAGCTAACTTATGGAGAAGGCGAGTTAGTTGATGAAGTGTCTATTGGGAGGAGATCCCAAAGTTGGAACTCGCCCTTCCCCTTATACTTGGTGCATTTGTGAAGAGGGGCGGCAATCCCAAGAGGGAAGACTCGCCCTCTCCTCATACCTCTCACATGTGGCGAATTCTACACTTCCTTACCTCTCTCACATGTGGCGAATCACTCTCATCACTTGGAAAGGTGGCAAAGCAACTCACCATCCTCTTGCCACTCGCCCTCTTCATGCAATTTGCCCCCTCCCACTTGTCATGCGACTTAGCATTGGGATCTTCACCCAATTTGCTATATACGCAAGCCTCCTCCTCCATTGTTTGGTTAATCGGAGATTGGTCTTGGCTTGATGTACTATTGTTGTAATACTTTCATGCTATTGGAATAAAGAAGACTTTGGAAGTCTATGGTGGCTTGGCTAGTGTGTGGATGATTGTCATGTGCAAATCTTTATGAGGTGATATTGTTTCATTTACTTGCTTATGTAAATTGTTGAGGTTGGCCTTTGTATGTATATTATTATTCATTAGGATAAGATTATTAAGCTTGTTTGCATTTCTAATCCTATTGTTTAGCTATTCTAGAGATTTAAATGTGCATTATATGTTTTGTTTAACTAATGTGCCATTGAGTCTCTTTTGTAGGTAACACCAAAATTTAACAAATTTCTTGCAAGTTTTGTGAAGCTTTTAGAATCTCACTACTTTGGAGGATTGGATGAGCTTGTTTGCATCTACCTCTTCTCCAAGATCTTGAAGACAAAATTTTCTCCTCTTTTCACCAAGGAGACGCCATCGCTCAAGGGTTCCAAGCTATCAAGCTTATACCTTCTCTCTTTCACAAATTTTAAATTTTCTTTGGTTACCATTATTTGCATGCATTAGCTAGATCTAGATTTAATTGAAAGATGAGATTTAGTTTCTTTAATTTTTCATGCATGCAATTTAGATCTAGATTCAAGTTTAAATTCTTTATCTAAAGCTAGATCTACATTAAGAATCAACTTTTTAGCAAGTAGTTTTATTCTAAATCTTTAAAAGCTAAAAAGTAGTTTTTTTAAAAAACACTTTCATTTTAATATCTAGCAAGCTTAGTGCTTATTTGTTTTCTGTTCCGAACAGCAAACAATAGTCACTAAAAAAGTTCATCATTTGGCTTATTTTAGTGCTGTAATTTACTAGTTTAGCTTGTCTTTTACTTAGAATTTTTTCTGTAAATTTGCGTTTTCTTCTAACATTGTCCAAAGACACTTCTAAAGTGTTTTTGGGCATATTTTAGCTTTGTTTATGTAATATCCCAGATTCGGCTAGTCTAGGAAACTCTGCTAATGTGTGTATGATTAACTATTTACATCCTATAAATGAGCATACAAATAATAATGGCGACAAAAGACGACAAATCTTATATTATGATGTCTCTGCAGAGTACAAATGCCGAATGCGGCTGAATAAAATAAATCACTCGGCTAGATCAATGACAAAAGGATCTTAGCCAGAATACAATAAATAAACAAAAACAATAGTACCCGATATTGAAGGAATGCTGCAGGATCAATGGATGAGATGTAGAATCTGCTGCAAGCTACGACATCTCATACGACAACTGCTACAAGTCTGGAAAGTTCGCCTTGGTGGCTAGACCTCTCGGATTGGCCTAGAAACTGTCCTAAATAGTGCACCCTGCTGACCCTCTTAGCTCTGGTGACTGACCGTCCCTTTGCTGATATGTTTGGACCCCGGATGGATCCCCTTGGGGAAATGCACCCCCTCTGCTACTGGGAAACTGCTCCCTAGTGATTCCACTGTCAGAATCGGCTGATATGTGTCTCAAACTGATCGCCCTGGCCTACTGTGACCCTGGATCTGATCTGATGATCGCTCGGGAACCCCAAATGTGTCCTCCCCAAGTGCCACAACCTCAACGGCTGGAAAATGCGCCCGAGATGATTTCTTTGTCGGAATCTGACGAGAAACCGAGAAAAGGATGCGCCTTTCCTTCCTCTCAACTGGGTCGGAAGGGAGTCTCTGGATTCTCCCTGGATGGCACAAGTCGACTCAATACCTCCTCAGAAGGTGCGCCCTCACCCTGACTAAGTGCGCCCTTGCTGCTGAAGACTGATGGAAGACATGTGTGATCTCCTCGGTGACTAGGGTGTGTCTCTCAACATCGAAATCAACCACTGGTGTATTCCTCCTGGAATCCACTGAGCTCTCTCTCCTGAGATGTGCTTCTCTCCTCAATGACAAGTCAATATCTGCATAATGATGAATTAGGTCGCTTTACCTTCTCTTATAGCTTCTTGAAACCCTAATTTGATGTTGACTCTAATTTTAGCTCATCTATTCTATTTTTAGCTCAAGTTGGCTTAAAAGCACTTTTAGCCACTTTTAGCTCAATGACACTTTCAAATTATAAAACCCTTGGCTGGAATGACCTCTAGTAACCTTGTTTACCCCTTTCTGGCCCTGGCTATAGTCCAACGGGGCTGTTTAGACCATTAAGCCTCCTTTCTGGAGCTCGCATTTGGAAAGGGACATTACAGTCCTCCCTTCTCGAAATTGGTTGTCCTCAAGCAATACTAATCCAGGGTGCTGCAACACATGCTCGCTCTCCCAAGTAGCATCCTCTACTGGAATCCCTCTCCATCTGATCAAACAGTCTCTAATGACCCTACTCCTAAGTTTCCGCTATCGGAACTCCAGTACCTCCTCCTGAACCAACTCCAACTGTCCCTCCTCATCCAATGGGGGAAGCTCCTCTGATGTGCTGATGAATTGTCCCACCGCCTTCTTGAGGCAAGATACGTGGAACACGTTATGAATCTTGCTCCCCTCTGGAAGCTCTAGCTCATAAGCAACCTCGCCTACCTGACGCATGATCCTGCAAGGGCCATAAAATCTGGGCTTGAGCTTCTCAACCCCACTCTTCTTTAGAGATGACTGTCTGTAAGGTTGGAGTCTCAAGAAAACCAAATCCCCAACCTCAAAGCTGCGATCTATCCTGTGCCTGTTCGCGCTCATCTTCTGTCGATTCTGTGCTGTCTGCAGGTTCTCTTTTAGCAATTTGAGAATCTCTTGACTCTCTGTGATCCAATCCTTGGCCTTGGGAGCTCTGCTCTCCCCGAAAACCAAGTCTACCAAAGTGGGAGCATCATACCCGTACAATGCTCGGAAGGGTGTCATACCAATGGACATGTGGAAAGTGGTGTTGTAGCAATGCTCTCCTAAATGTAGCCACCTGACCCATGTTCTTTGTTGTCCACCCACATAGTTCCTCAAATACCCTTCAACCCACTTGTTGACGATCTCGGTCTGCCCATCTGTTTGAGGGTGATAGCTGGTGCTGGGTGTCAACTCTGTCCCCACCAATCTAAACAACTCCCTCCAGAATGTCCCAATAAATGGACTGTCCATGTTACTGATGATGTTCCTCGGCAACCCATGAAGTCTGAAGACCTCTCTGAAGAATAACTCGGCTACCTGAACTGCTCTGGACTTTGTCGGTATGGAATAGAAGTGAGAAAACTTGGTCAATCTGTCGACCACTACATAGATGCAGTCCTTACCCTGGACCTTGCGTAGGCCTGTGATGAAGTCCATTGATATGCTCTCCCATTTTTGCTCTGGAATGGGAAGTGGCTGAAGTAGCCTTGCTGGAAGCGTATGCTCTGACTTGTTTTGCTGACAAGTCACACACTCACTAATGTACCTCATAACGTCCTGTTTGAGTTCCTTCCATGAGAACCTCTCCTTGATATGCCTGTAGGTTTTGAAAAACACCTGATGGCCTTCTAGTGGTGAATCATGAACTACTGCGAGGATCTTCTTCTTGAGCCCTGAATCTGGTACTATGTTGACTCGATCCTTGTAGAATATGACATCGTCAATGACCCTGTACCTGTCATCCTAAATCTATCCATCAAGAACCTCACAAGCGAACTTGTTCTTGGAATATTTCACTAACAAGTGGGATATCCAATCTGCTGAAATCTCCATCAAAGAACATGTCGCAGGTCTCCTAGATAGCGCGTTGGCCATGTTATCCCCACTTTTTAGGGATAACTAGGAGATCATGTCTCGAGGCCCACAGGTCCTAGACATGGAGTACCGAGAGCAGGATTGACCTGAGCATGGCCCATCTTTTTCTCCCATCATCTTTTGTCTTGATAGCAGCAGCAACATCCATCACCATCGAATTGGTCCTGTATCAGAAGAGTTTCTTGCTCCATGAGGTAATTGGTCCAGGTATCATGGTATGTGTCACTTTTGATCATTGAAACCTTTAAATATATGCATCTGATTCCTCTTATCTCTAACGACTGCTTGGATTTTACATTTGCTCACTTGACCATGTTTGGGGGGTTTGACAGGGTGTCCTAGCAAGCCTGTGTCTGTGGGTTTTGGTTTTCCACTGGGGGATTTCTGAAAAGCCATCGTTCGCTCCCATCATACCACCACTCTTACATCTTGTTTCCCGCTCACCTATCCCATTCCCCTTGTCCATGCATTGGATTGACCTACTTCAGGACTGCACCTTACCTCGTGGGAAGAAGGGGCTAAAGGCCTAGAAGGTAAAAGCAAGCTGGTAAAAGATAAAAGCCTAAAAATGAACCTCAAGATGCTTCGCCCAGGGATCCTCGAGAAAGCAATAAAAGGCTTCTCAGCAAGAAACAAGAGGGACCCGAAAAATAATAAAACAAAGACCTAGTCAGAGGATAAGGGGTCTCATCACGAGCCAGCCTATTAGGTCCATGGGTACCTAGCAGTATGACATTGCCACCAGTTGGTTACCATGCCAGGGTAGTGACTCTTGGTTGCATGGTCAAGGGAAAGGGGGTCTCATCACGAGCCAACCTTCTCATTTCTGCGAAAGTACTTGCGGGTAACGCTGTCAGCTCTGGTCACCATGCCAAGGCAGTGTCCCCTGATTAGCTCTTGAACAAAAAAGATAAAAAAGAATAAAAGAATGAAAAAGAATAAAGGTAGGAATGGGCTTGGAAAGAATGCATCCATAACAGGTACAACTCGCCTTCTACAAAGGCACCCACAGGTAACACTTATGCATCCTTGGCCCTCACTGCACCCACATGCTTGGACATCCCTTTACCACATCACCTCACTTACATGGCTTGGATGAGGTCTTTCTGGGAACTTTCCTTTTCGTGTGGACACTAGCCCAATAGGACGCCTTGTCCTTTTCCCCAGACTTGTATTGCAAGCTTGTGTAATGTCTTTGAGCTGTTAACTGATCTATTAGGGGTTTTATGCATATGTTTATTAATATTGATGATGAAATGTGATTGACATTGCTATGCTCCCTGTGACCGATGAGCCCATGGAGGGCGTAGCTTTTGATGTGCAGGATCATACCCGACGGACAGGTACCATCTTGGACCGATACACATGGGGAGATGATCAGTTCGAACCTCTGTTATGAACATAAATACATATAAATAGATGTTCATAACATAATAATTAATTAGTAAATAGTAATTATTAATAATGAAAGGACATGTTCTTAAAAAGAGATGTCTAGTGGTGAAAGGGCACCCCTGTGTGGGTATATAAACAAGCCCTCCTTCTCAATTGTAATCATCATAGTTTTATCAATTATTTATATTTTATATATTACCGTACAATTGCATACCTGGTTATCTATTACATTGGTATCAGAGCAGATCGGTCCCCCC
>ML821141.1:164286-176237 GCA_009831015.1 Picea engelmannii
GTCTATTTTAGCCATCATTGACTTCGTCAATAATAGCATTGATCATTTGCTCATATATGTATTGAAGGATAGTCATTGATTTTATGAAGTACTAACCCACTGCAAGCACATACTCTAGTCTTTTTGTCTTGTCTCGCAAACAGATGCATCATCAGTAGATATTTCTCCTTGACTATCTCATTCGGGCAACAATCTGTGAAAGGGAAATTCTTTGACTTGATCTATTACCCTTAGCCCTTCATTGACCTAGATTGCTTAGGGACGTCTCCCTTGGACTAGCCCTCCTAAATAGAAAGAGCCCCCCATCGAGGTGACAGTGGGTGGGGAAGCTCCTGTTACGCCGGTTTCAAGCCCTGACTCAAGCTCCTTTGACCTTTCCTACAAACCGTGCGATAACAATCTCCAAGTCCGAAACTCTGTCTAGACACTCCACTGTATGGCCATTTGCTATTGCAACATCAAACCCCTCAAACTCCTTTGTCCGAAGTGCCCATCTCGATACCAATGAAGCATCAATGAAGTTGTGGGTGGCCCCACCATCTATCGGGGTGATTTCCTGTTGTCCCTGAATAGCCCCTTTGATCCAAAGGGTATCATACTTGGGAACACCAGAAAGGGTCGCTATGACTCCTCCCTTTGTTGGTTTCTGTCTGTTAGCTTGCTCATGAGGCTGTGGAACTACCGGTGGGTGGGTCCCTGCCGATGTCGGTGGTCTACTGGGTGGCTGCTCCTTTGCCTGTGTGGCTCCTCCTCTGAGCTGGTGGATCCATTGTCATGCTCCACCTCCTCACTGTCCACACTATCTGCTGCCACCTCAATATAATGAATCTCTCCCTTGCCCATGCACCTGTGGCCTGGGACCTAAGGGTCTTTGCAGGTGAAGAAAAGCTTCTTCCTCGTAAGCTCTCGCCTCGTCTCATCATCCATCTTCTCCTCGCCCTTCCATTCTCTCTGGAATGGCTTCCTGTCTCGGTCTCTCTGTGGTACAAAGGGTTTGGAAAAGGGTTTAGTCTTTGGCGCCGAGTCTGCAAAATCTCGAGTATGTAAGATGGCATCCTGCAAGGTGTGAGGCCCATATGCCTTCACCCATCCTCTCAAGGGTTCTATAAGCCCCTTTGTGAATAACATGATCAACCTGGGCTCATATATATATATATATATCTGTCACTGCCACTGCCACCTGCTGAAACTTTGTGATGAATGCCTCTGCTGTGCGAGTTTGTCTCAACTGGGCTAGATCCCTGAAATGGATCTCTGGATGCCTCCTGTCAAACTTGTCCATGATCTCTCTGTGAACTCCCTGTAGGAGGTGATGTGACTGTGTCCCAACATCACCAGTCCATGATGCCACCACTTGTGTGCCTCACCCTCCAAGTGTAGGGTAGCTAAATTGATGGCTTCTGTCTCGGTTATCTGGTTGAGCTTGTAGTATTTGTCTAGCTTTTGTACCCAAGCTCTGGTTGTGCATTTGGACGATCTATCAAAAGAAGCTATAGTGAGTTTACCAACTTTTCGGATGAAATCAATGTTATGTCCCTGTTGCTGCTACTGTCCTCTCTAAGGCTCTCTAGGGCGGTTCCTGAGTCTCAATACTCGACTAGGGTCATGTCCTGATGGAAGACACGGCCCAATGCTACATATTCCCTCCTGTACTCTGCAATGTCCTCTCCCTAAGTGGGCGACCTTTGTGCTATCGGCTGCTATGCTGTTGTTGGGGTTGCCCTCTGGAAATTGGGGAACAATGGCTTGGGAATCCAACTCGAAGAGGTGTATGTGCGAGTAGGTGACTGCGGTCTACTGCTTGCCCCCGAGTTCCCCTGTGCTGCATGTGGGGCTTGTGTGCCGACTATAGCCATCTTCGCCAAAGATTGAGTCATAGCGTGTTGATTGACTACCAGATTGTTGATTACCTGCATGAAGGCTGCCTCTGGTTCCATGGGGGCCTTACCACTGCCCTCTGGTCTCTCATATCTGTTTCCTAACATCCTCTCTGCCTCATGCTCAGCGTCACGCTCTACCCTTCTCTTTGCTTCCTTGTGTGCCTCTTCCTCTTCCTCTGCGCTGGGAGGAAAAGGGGGAAAATCATGTCTAGGTCTTCCCTCCTTGCGTCTATTGTAAGTGACATATTCGTCACCTACGTGCTCACGGCCCCTTGGGTCCTCTGCTGCACTCATCGTATCTAGTCACAGGCCGACAGGACTAAAGCTCTAATACCACTGTAATATCCCAGATTCCGCTACTCTAGGAAACTCTGCTAATGTGTGTGCATGATTAACTATTTATAGCATATAAATGAGCATACAAATAATAATGGCGACAAAAGACGACAAAGCTTATATTATGATGTCTCTGCAGAGTACAAATGTCGAATGCGGCCGAATAAAATAAATCACTTGGCTAGATCAGTGACAAAAGGATCTTAGCCAGAATACAATAAATATAAAATAAACTAAAACAATAGTACTCGATACTGAAGGAACGCTGCGGGATCAATGGATGAGATGTAGAATCTGCTGCAAGCTACGACAACTCATACAGAAACTGCTGCAAGTCTGGAAAGTTCGCCCTGATGGCTAGACCTCTCGGATTGGCCTGGAAACTGTCCCAAACAGTGCACCCTGTTGACCCTCTTAGCTCTGGTGACTGACCGGCCCTATGCTGGTATGTTTGGACCCCGGATGGATCCCCTTGGGGAAATGTTCCCCCTCTGCTACTGGAAAATTGCGCCCTAGTGATTCCACCGTCGGAATCGACTAATATGTGTCTCAAACTGATCGCCCTGACCTACTATGAAATAGGTCAGAAGGATTTCCCTAGATCTGATCTGATGATCGCTCGGGAACCCCAAATGTGTCCTCCCCAAGTGCTGAAACCTCAACGGTTGGAAAATGCGCCCCAGATGATTTCTCTGTCGAAATCTGACGAGAAACAGGGAAAAATATGTGCATTGCCTTCCTCTCAACTAGGTTGGAAGGGAATCCCTGGATTCTCTTTAGATGGGACAAGTCGACTCAATATCTCCTCAGAAGCTGCGCCCTCACCCTGACTAAGTGTGCCCTTGCTACTGGAAACTGTATAACTGCTGTTGAAGACTGATGGAAGACCTGTGTGATCTCTCCGGTGACTAGGGTGTGTCTCTCAACACCGAAATCAACCACTGGTGTATTCCTCCTGGAATCCATTGAGCTCTCTCTCCTGAGATGCGCCTCTCTCCTCAATGACAAGTCAATATTTGCATAATGATGAATTAGGTCGCTTTACCTTCTCTTATAGCTTCCCGAAACCCTAATTCGCCGTTGACTCTAATTTTAGCTCATTTGTTCTATTTTTAGCTCAAGTTGGCTTAAAAGCGCTTTTAGCCACTTTTAGCTCAATGTCACTTTCAAATTATAACACCTTTGGCTGGAATGACCTCTAATAACCCTGTTTACCCCTTTCTAGCCTTGGCTATAGTCTAACGGGGTTGTTTAGACCATTAAGCCTCCTTTTTGGAGCTCCTATTTGGAAAGGGACATTACAATTTACTTGCTGTTTTGTGCAGGTTGGTGAACATATAGGAGGAGACTCTATCCGTTTTGGGCCGATTTAGACCATCCGGGACCCCGTAGAGCACCCCATTCATCAACAAACTTACTGAAAAACTTGTAAAGACTTGTGATCCCCCTAATGAATGATCACAAGTCATCCCAAAAAAGATCATTTTAATTCCATTAATAAAATCAGTGGGCTACATAGTACCCACTCTTCATCCCCCCTAGGGGAAATGGTGGCCATTGTGTGATTGGCAATTTTTGTATTTTGGCTTATGTTCACAATTTTCACCAACTTAAGAAGCTAAAATAAACCATAAAATCAATCACAAGCACCGTAAAACATTTAGAATAGATTTCATTTTTCTTAGATTAGCATAGTTATATTTAATTTTGTAGAGTAGATTTCAATTTTTAGATTAGTTTCAATTTTTGCAATTTATTTTTCAGTATTTTAAGTTGGAAAATAAACCATCCCCTCGGCTCCCCCTAGTATTGTTCTTGGCTCTTCCTCTGCAAGCTTAGTCTCGATCTCTGGAAGTAAGCTCATACAGAATTGGGGCTGGTTAGTGTAGAGTAGTTTAATAGGACAATCTTTTGGTTGCTATTGTTCAATTGGAAACGCAAAGCGATTGTGTGTGAAGTCGGAAGGGCCTTCTTAAAACATAGTTCTCCCCGTGTTGGACCTCCGACATTCTCTTGAACTACTATGTGAAGTTAGAGGGATATCCTCCCTGTTGGACATCCGCATAGTTCAACATCCAATTTGAGGGATATCCTCTAAGAGGCCAAATCTAGATTAGATTTACTTTTGTCATCACTCTTGCACACATATCACATAGTGACTTGCACTCACAACAATCACTCCACCTAACAAACCTATAATAAAATTTACAATCTCCATTTTAGCAACAATTTTATACATCTCACAAATTTTACATTATTGGCGTTGGTCTACATTTCATCATTTTGCTTATCATTTCCTTTCAGGCACTTGCATTTCCATTTTTAAGTTATATCATATACATGCAAGTATCTTGAATGTTTTACTTTCCAGCATAAGCAAATTTGCTTTTGATGTGTCATATATGCTGCTAGTGTAGAGTTATTTATATCTTGCTCTTGTTTGCAATAAACTCCTAGATTTCATTTCTTGTACTTAGCTTAGTTCAAGCCTTAGATTATTTTATTAGTGGCCACCCCCCTTGGCTTCGTTAGGAGTTGGCCTAGATGGAGGAGTTGAGGATCAGGTGATAACACCTTGACTCGAGACTTGCCCCCAAGGATACACCCAGTGGATTGAAGGTTTCTTCCACGTTACCAGAGGTGTGTATAAAGGCGGCAACATTGTTTTGGCTCCGTTGCCGGGGATAAATCTTTCTAATCCTGGAATTCAAATTTTTGTTTTCCTTTATGTTTTTGCTTTGTCTTTGATGCTTGTTGTTTATCATAAATAGACTCGATCATCTGGTGACTCCACTTAATTTAAATTTGACAAAGTATTCTACAAGAAGGAATTCACAAGGCTTGGTTGATTTCATCCCTGAACCTGAAAAGGTTTATAGGAGGAGATTAGCCAAACTTAATTCTCGTATAATCCTTGATCATTTGGGATTTGAGTCCATTTCTGATATACACTTGCTTTTTAATAAAAATTCTGGTTTAGAAATGGGTGATTACTTCAGTCATCTTGATTTTTCTGTTATTAATGGTTATCCTCGTGCTCTTCCAGAAAAAACTACTGAAAAGTTACCTTATTTCAGGGAAATAATGCAATAAGTGCTAAAGCTCACGTCAAAGCCTTTTCTTTATACATTAATAAATGGTGTAGTGGTGCAGTGCATAACCATGAGGATGTTAAAAGGGAACTTTTTGCCTCGTCCTTGGAAGAAGATGCTTATGACTAGTTTTCTTGGTTAGATGACAACAAATACACCACCATCAAAGATTTGATTGAAGCATTCACTGAGAGATGGGGTGATAAAAAAGAACATCGTCATTTGTTGGCTTCCCTCCATGGTATTAAAAAGAATTAAAATGAGACCATGGAGGAATTTAATAAGAAATTCAATGATTTGACTTCAAGCCTTCATATAGATATAAAGCCTCCAACAACCTCTATTCTAATCTATTACATTGAGGCCTTCAATGGTGAAATGAGGTATCAACTTAGAGACAAAGAGCTAACTCATCTCAAGATTTCCCAGGAAATGGCCATTAAGATTGATAGGAACATGCCATCTTCTGGAAAGTCCAACCTTCCCGCTTTCACAAGAGGCAGCACTTCAAAACAGTTAGAGTCCAAAGACAAATTTGTAGCATTAGATAGTAAAGTTTCCTCCACAGATCCTTTAAAAGAATTAACAAAAGTTATTAAGGCCATGGAAGCCAACCATGCTGCTCAACTTAATGCCATGCAAAACTGATTAATTGCCATGGAAAGAAATCATGCTAATATATTCCAACCTAGGAAAAACAACGAGAGATGGCAGAAAAGAGGTCCTCCCCAAGATCAAAGACCACCTAATCAGTTGGAAACAACAAATTTGGTTAATGAAAAAACCCCTCCTTTTTGCAGAGTTCGTGAAGACTTTCATGAAGAGTTTACTTGCCTAATATTTTTCCAAATTAATGAACAAGGACTCCCTGAAACAAGCAACTTTGTTGGGTATTCTAGAAGATCTGATTTTATCAACAATGTAGGCAAGACTCACAGTGTCACTATAGATCAGTGGAAACAAAAAAAGGAATTAAATAAGAAGGTTGACAATGTGACAAAGTTATATGGAGAAAAGCCTACCCCAGAACAGGTCTCAGAGACGGCCAAGTATAAAGGAGTAACCTACCAAAGGAAAGGGAATGATAATAAGTCAAATCAAAACATTCCTAAAATTAATACTCCTCCAAATACAGATTTGAGTATTGATTTGGGTAGTTGGATATCTAATGCAAAGGTTTTGGTGCCAGTTTCAGAACTCTTTAAGATACCCTCACAGAAAGTCAAGTTATTAAAAGCTATATTCTAATGAACAAAGTTTTGGGAAATATCAGGGGAAAACTATTGAGAAGCCTAAAGAATATCATGAGGATGCCCCTGTTATCTTACATAGTATGGATTGGACAAAGGAAGACCATCCACCTTTCTTTATATCTTTGATGATCAATGACCTTCTTCTACATAATTGCATGTATGATTCAGGAGCTTCATATAATATCATCACTAAGAATGTCATGGAGATGTTGAATCTTAAAGTTACAAGCCCCTATCATAATGTATGTTCCATGGATTCTAGAGAAATTGAGACACAGGATAATTTTGAATCTTCAAGTTAAATTGGCAGCTTATCCTAATATCACTTTCCCCATGGATATACTTGTTATTGATGTGCCATGTTATCCCCTAGCCTAGGGATAACTAAGGAGATTATGTCTCGAGGCATAAATGTTATCCCCTAGCTAGATCGACTTGAGCATGGCCCTGGAGGACCCATCCTTTTCTTCTTCAGCGCCTCCACTTTATCAGCAACAACAACATCCATCACATCGGCATGGTCCTACAGCAGAAATGGGTCTTGCTCCATCAGGTAATGAGTCTGGGTATCATGGTATGTGTCACTCCGATTCTCAAAACATTTGAATATGTGCATTTAATTCTCTTTGCTTCTAACGTGTGCTTGGACCTTATGCCTTTCCACTTGACCACACCTAGGGGGAATGACACGTTGCCCTAGTAAGCTGGTACCCATAGGGTTTGAGTTGCCACTGGGGGGATTCATGAAAGGTCATCATCCGTTCCCACCATACTTACCACTTTCCATCTTTTTCCTGCTCATCCATCCCATACACTGGTCCGAGAATTGGGTTGGCCAAATATCAAAGGGTTGTACCTTACCTTGTGGGAAGAAGGGTCTAAAGGCCCAGAGGGTAAAAGTAGCTGGCAAAAGATAAAAGCCAAAAGAATGAAACCTTCAGATGCTTCGCCCAAGGATCCCTGAGAAAGCAATAAAAGGCTTCTCTGTAAGAAACAGAGGGACCCATAAAAATAATAAATCAAGACCTAGTTGGAGGATAGGGGGTCTCATCACGAGCCAACCTATTAGGTCCATGGGCATGTAGCGGTATGACACTACCAATAACTGGTCACCACACCAGGGTAGTGGTTCTTGGTGGCATAGCCAAGAGAAAGAGGGTCTCATCACGAGCCAACCTTCTCATTTCTGTGAAATGCTTGTGGGTAACATTGCTACCACTGGTCACCACGCCAGGGCCGTGTCCCCTAACTAGCCTCTTGAAAGAAAAAACAATAAGAATAAAAGATAAAAGGCATGAATGGGCTTGGAAACATTTGCATCCATGACAAGGTGCAACTCACCCTCTTCAGAGGCACCCACATGTAAGCCATACATTTCCCTGCTATCACTGCACCCATTTCCCAGACACCCCTTACCACCTCATCCACTCACATGGCCTGGATTTTGTCTTCACCTAGGAACATCCCACATCCAATGAGAACTGGCCCAATAGGACGTCCTAGCATCCCCTCCAAACTTGACCTGTAGAATAGCATAACGTCTTTGAGCACTTGTCCGGGTAAAGGGGGTTTCATGCACATGTTTAAATAACTTGATGATTAGATGTGATTGACATTGCTATGATCCCTGTGACTTATGAGCCCATGGAGGGCGTATTTGTTAATGTTGTAGGGCCACACGCGATGGATAGGTACATATGGGGAGATGATTAGTTTGGACCTCCATAGGGCTAAAAGCCCACCAGATGGATGCCGAGACCCCAGCCAGGGGCAGAGACAGATCAGGGGATTGCACTAGAGAGAGAGGAGGACGTTTCACCAGGGACAGCCTGGCAGGCCTGGACCCAGGGGATTTTGCCCTTTTCAGCATGATGTAGGCCTTGGAAGGCCCATGACGTCACCCAACGTTTTGGATGCTTTAGAGGTAGTTGTGTGCCAAGTGGCATGTGTGGCAGGATCCTGAGGCCCAAGGAGGCCTAACGTTTTTCTCCAGTAGGCCGACGTTGCCCAAAAAGGGCCTAACGTCACCCTAAAAGGGAATGACATCACCTTTACAACTTGTTTTAGGGTTTAATTATGACATTTAATGTAAAAACTGGATATTGTGTAACTGGCCATGTCGACCTTTTTGACCTAATTCTGGTCATTGTAATTGTATAAATAAGGGGAAAATCACTCTTATTTTTCATCATCTTTCACTCACACTTGTGAGGACTGAAATTTGCGCCCTACTTAGCGTTTCTTGGCTGAAATTTTAGGCGCACTTGTTGAGGAAGGCTAAATTTGGAGTATTTTGACAAGTTTCTTGGTGGATGTGTTCAACTAGGGATTTTCTTGATGATTCTTGGTGTATGTAAGTGATATTTTTGCAATTCTTCTTAATTGAATGGTTATAGTCTTATTTATCTTTCATTTACATTCAAGATTATGAAATTGCTTGATTAAACCCTAGGAAGACTAGCACATGTTATTATCCTAGCTTTAAAAGCCTTCACCTACTAGATCTTGTCAAAAGGCCATTTTTCTTGAAGCATGTGCTAAGGCCTTGCCATTGCAACACCTTAGTATCCAATGCTTCATCTTAGCCGATCTTTTCTTCATCATCGAGTTAAAGAGGGAGGAAATCTACTAAGGCCCAGGGTTACCTACACCTTAGTAGCTAGTTTCCCCTTAGGGTTTGATAATTGGAGCCTTGGGTTACCAACACTCCAATCTATCAATCTCTCTTGTCTTTGACTCTCCTACTATCATTTTTCTTCAACATTTTCTGCCACATCATTGACTCCATTTGCCCTAAAAACACTAGTCCAAGTCCTCTTTTGAGTAATTGATCAAAACAACCATCAAAACCTATTCTTTGAGCTTCCTACTAATCATTTTCTAACCCTAGAATAGCCTAACCTACTAACAATATTGCTGCTGTTACTTAAGCAAGCTACAACCATTAATTGTAGCATTAAAAGCTTCTAAACGCAATTGAAAAGGATGATTTATGCATTTTCTTGTTTGCTTCTAATAAATGCTAGTATTATGATGTCAATGGTTGATGATTCTTAGTCATTTTGAAGCCATTTCAAGGCATTTAATGTGAAGTATTGCCTCGTTAATATTGCTTTTATAATTTTCTATTTACTTCATCATTATCAACCAATTTCTTTTATTGAGAAAGTCTATGGTTTTATGAAGTGCTAACCGACAAGTGTACTTGCAATATATATAGTTTCTTGTTGCTTTGTTCCGGGCAGGTACACCTTGACATATTATCATTTCATTGGTTATAAAACCGGGACTTTCTGATTGATGGTGACTTGTGAGAGGGGATCTTTATCTAGCCATTTTTGACCTTGCCTTCTCAAACCCCCAGGTCACCAGGGATGTCTCCCCTGGGCCTACCACCCTAAATAGAAAGAGACATCCTATTGAGGTGACAGTGATAGGATAGTCTCCAGTTACGCCAATTTGCTCTCCTTTAACCTTTCCTTTGATCAAAGTACAAATTGTGCGATAACATGCCAGATGCATGGGGCATGCTCTTATCCAGAAAATGGGCTGCTACTATGGAATGGACTTGTCATATGCCACCATCCCATCATCTGAAAAATCATTTTTTAAACTTGATAGGGAAAAGGAAAGGAAATTCCATGTGGAAGATCCAAAGGAGCCTATGAATGAATTTGTTTATCACATGAATGACATTGGCAATTATGCAATTTGTTCCAACTTTCTTGCACCAGTAAAAGAGAAATTCAAAGAAGAGAAAGTTGATGAAGTCTGGAAAATGAACTTTGATGGGGCACATTCAAGGTCAGGAAAAGGGGCAGGAATTATTCTTAATTCTCCAACCAAGCAACCATACAACTTTGCTTTCAGATTAGAATTTGATGCAACAAATATCGTGGCAGAGTTTGAAGCACTCTTACTAGGATTAGAGATTGCTAAGAATATGGGAATCAAAATTTTAAATATCAAAGGTGATTCTGACTTAGTAATTCTCCAAGTTAAAAATAAGTATGTTTGTAAGAGTGAGAGGTTGAGAAAGTACAAAAATGCAATTTGGGATACCATGGAATACTTTAGTTCTTTAGGTCTCATATCAGTTCCCAGAGAGCATAACAACTTAGCAGATAAGTTGGCAGTCTCAACTTCTACCTTTCAGCCTTCAGAAGAGTTGTTAAATGGTTAGGGTAAAATGGAAGTTAATTTCAGACCATCAGTTCCAGATAATGTAAATCATTGGCAGGTTTTCAGAGATGATAAGCAGATTCTAAAGTTAAGAAGACGATCCTATTCAGAATTCAATTCCCAAAGGGTTGGTTGCATTAGAACAAATCTTTGATAGGCAAGACAAGCATAAGAAAAAAGAAGCAATAAAACTTGGTGATTATATTGAAATAAACATTGGGAGAGATGAGGATCCAAAAATGCTAAAAATTGGAAAAAGAAACTTCATAAAAAGAAGGAAAAAAACTAATAAATCTTGTCCAAGAGTATAGGGATGTGTTTGCTTTTACATATGATGAACTTAATGCATATAGGGAAGATGTAATTCAACACACAATCCCCCTCAAGGAAGATACTAAGCCTTTTCGCCAAAAGTTAAGGCAAATAAATCCTAAGTTAGCTCCCTTGATGTAGAAAGAGATTCAGAAGATGTTGGCTGATGGTATCATTGCACCAACCAGACACTCATCTTGGTGTTCTAACTTAGTTGTTGTCCTGAAGAAGAATGGAGGGATAAGGTTATGCATTGATTTTAGAAATTTAAACTTGGCATGTATCAAGGACAACTACCCCCTCCCTAACATGGAAACTTTGTTGCAAAGGGTCATGGGATCACGAATCATGTCCATGTTAGATGGTTTCTCTGTTTACAATCGGGCGTTGGTAAATAAAGACGATCGGGTGTTATGAACATAAATATACATATAAATAGATATTCATAACATAATAATTAATTAATAAATAATAACTATTAATAAGGAAAGGACATGTCTCAAAGGACATGACTATTGGTTAAGGGCACCCCTGCGTGGGTATATAAACGAGCTCTCATTCTCAATTGCATATCATCTTATCTATTCATATATTATTTACAGTCCTACATGGATTACTTTGTTATATTCCAAGTATTTTGGATAATTCTTATGTGAGCAAACTTTGTTCCTCTCATTTGGTATCTTGGTATCAGAGGTTCGTTTCTGACCTTGGCCATTAGCCATACAGGCTTGTAGCTACACAAAAAATAATTCAAAGTTTCTCTAATTTAGACAGGCAATTGGCCACAATCAAATTTTTGGAGTTTCTCCAATTCAGAGATCTTTGACCAAAACTTGGCCCTTGGCTAATTGCAATTCAAAAATTTTGTGGAAGAAAAGAATTATTCTGCTGCA
>ML821142.1:0-31004 GCA_009831015.1 Picea engelmannii
GGAAACCATATGTCAATCACAAACAACAAAGGCACAACAAGGGAAGCCTCAAATGATGAGGAATTTGCTTGAAGGATTCAACACCCAAATTTTCTAAAAGAGATCTACAATCATGATTGAGTTAATCTCAAATATATAATAGAAAATATAATCCATTAAAAAAAATCAATAACTATACCTTCAAAAGATGGTAGAAACATTTTCACCTTTGCATTGGCCCGTTGCAATAAGTCATCATGCCATTGTAAGTTATTGTTACCTGCCAATTAAAATTTAAAATAGCATGGATGTTCAATCACAAAAGCATCACATAAGCATACCTCTTGTTTTTCTCCCCCTTCATTTAGGTCTTCTTCCCCTTCTTTTATATAGGAATAGGTTCATTTAGGTATTCTTCTCCTTCTTTTATATAGAAATAGGTTGGTAGGTGAAGAGTCATAGTTGTCCTTAAATTTTTTTCAAAAATTAATTTCTAAACAATTTAATTAGTGTTTTGAACAATTAGAATTTGAAAAGACACATTGATCAAACTAGGCTTGGGTTAATTAGTGTTTTGAACAATTAGAATTTGAAAAGACACATTGATCAAACTAGGCTTGGGTTCTAGACTAAGGCATGTACTCAACTAATGTGCACCTTTCTTAAAATATTTCCAAACAAAATATTATTGATTCAAATATGTTTAGTTGTGCATTTCATTAATGTGCGATTAATCATATTTAAAAAAACAATAATTTGTTGAGGACTATCCATTGACTTTTTCACACAAACATATCCAACAAAAGATATATATATCTTTGAAACAAAGACTTGTTTATCCATGAAACCATCGAATATGCACACTAATCATAGTAGAAACCTTTGTGAAATATGTATCATAGTAGCTTCCTACAAGAGTAATAATGTTGAAACATGTGTCATCTTGGAAACTCACAAATTGTCATCAACATATAGGTATCACAAGCACATATCCTCTTATAAAAAAGAACAAACAAACATCATGTAAGGATACAGGTAAGGTTTTACTACAACTAGGACTAACTAAGTGTGAGGTGAATGGAAATGAAGTGGAATGAGACACAAGGAGGACATAATATTGTTGGAAGGATTCAATCCAAACTATGATGATGCTTTAAAACCAAGCAATAGCTAATCATTCTCTCAAGCCAATGGAAAACATCCCATGCTCTTCCGTATATATAAAGGACATAGGTTTTGTGCATGCATCATGATGCATCATAAAAGGCTTTATGAGGATTGTATTTTGATAAAAGGCTTTATGAGGATTGTATTTTGATATTTTAATAAAAGATATGTCTTTTTCTCTTTTTTATCCCGAAGAAACAAAAAGTGTGCATGCATCAACTCTTTTCACGCCATTTTTCAGAAACCCACATATGTTTTGAGTGAAATCATTTGAACAAGTCATTCATACAAAACTAAACATGAAAAAGTGCATTTACCCCTCCAATATCAAGTGATGGGCACTTCCAACCATTTTTCCTTGCAAGTATGGGCATCCATAATTTAATAAACCATGTTGAAGGACATGACCATAATTGTGCATATGAAAATAACATGAACAACTATACATTAAAATTGCTTCAAGACGTTTTAGGCATGTACATAACCTCACAAGCTTTTGTGGGTGTTACATAAACCAAAACAAATGAGCATGCAATGATTCCACTACTATTGGGCACCATAAAAACATATGTCCTCAAGCTCTTCTATTTCACATGTATGTCTTTAATCATTGAATGTTAAATAATCACATACATTCAAACACACCAACCACACATCTATCAAGAAAAAATATGTGCACGAGCAAAGCTCGTAATATAGGTTGAAATGTCCAAGCAATGAAGAAATGAGTTATTGTTACACACAAACATTTGTCAATAAAAACCTTGTCATGGCCTTCCAACCTCTGCTATCAAGAGAAGGGCATTGCCATGATACCTACCAAAGCATTAAACACTTGTAATTACCAACAAATAGGCTTCCATTGGTTGCATGATGGAACCCATGAATTTATTCACCAAGAGCTCACACCCATGGCTTATTTTAAGAACAAATGAGTAGTAAACAATATTAAAAGGAAATTAAAAGGAAAATGATTTGGGTTTAATAGTGATAATGGAGGGAAAATGAAGTAGAAGAGACCAATAGTCTTTAAAAAACCTCTACCTACTATAGTCCAAAATAAAGAATTTGGCCAAATGACATTCTTTTTTTTCCAATTCTAGGATATGCACAAAAGCAAATTCAATGGGCTCAAAACTACACAACCAACTCCTTAATTAATACACATAGACTAGTAAAAGAGTGTTGTGATAGATATTTTGTGAGATAGAATATCCTTCCATGATTTTGCAAGAGTTGAAGTTGTCAATGGGTTCAAAAATGGAATGAAAGGGACATGAGTAAATACAAGGTCGTGGGTATTGTTCGTTGTGGAGCCTAGTTATCTTCCTGATTCAAAGGTATTTGTTTTCAGTTGTGTTTATACTCCATGAAGACTTTACACCCCAGAAGAAAGTACACTCCTCCACGTAGGGAGTGGAGGAGGGTTTACCCCCCCTACGGGGTCCGGAGGCAACTGGGCCCTTGGTGGGGGTTTCGGGGCGAAGCCCTCGAAGGAAAAATTACCTTGTAAATGTATATTGTATATTCATAGTAAATCTTGACCATTCATTATAAGGTCACATATCTAACAGTAGAAGTTATGTTAGGGTTTTTTTCCCTAGAAGGCAACCCTCTTTTATGAGGGAAATGTATTACGGTTATGTATCATGGTGAATATTATATTTTGAGTGAGGAGACTATGAGAGAATGAAGAGAAAGTTACAAAGGGTGTGTTGTAGGTTGTATCCCTTCATTTGTTGGATAATAACAAATGAAGGACCTATCAATTTCTATGGTGGACGTAGCCCACACTGGGTGAACCATGTATATCTGTGTCTCTATTGTATTGTGTACCTTTTGTGTTTTATTCCCGCATTGTTTTATTGTATTGCTCCACGATCCTATTTAAAAAAAAAAATGGTATTAGAGCAAAAGGTAACTCACATGAAAAGAGGATTCCTAGTTCAAGTGGGAGCAATGGCGAAAGATGGAAAGTTTAGGGTCGAGAAATTTAACGACCAAAACTACCAATTTTTTTTTTTTTGTAAATAAAAATTTATATATTACCTTGCGAAAGCAAAAAACTTATGTGTCCATATATACATGAGAGCATGTCAATTGTTCTACCACCGAAGTGGAAACCAGAACGCAAAGGCGTGACAACTATTCACAGTTCCAAAACTTGAAGAAAAGATGACAACTGTCAAAAAACAACTAGGGGACTTGTCACCTATTCTGCCACTCTTGTGGAAACCAGAAAAGGCAGTGGACTGGGTGCCCCGACCTGAACCAGAGACTATCAATCCTAAGCCTATCAGACCTAAACCATAGACTAGCAAAGGAAAAATTTGCAAAAATTTAGCCATTGACCCGAAGAAAAAAAACTGTGAGAAGCTATGCATGCAATGAGCTAGAGTGTCCATCTTGATGAAGTCTGAAGGTGAAGGGCTAACAACACGTCAAGCAACAACTCTTCTCAGGCTCTCTTGACAGGGAATCATACAGGGCGTCCAAGAATTTGTTGAAGAAACTCTGGAGGTGTTGTTGCTCGGCTAAGTCCCTCCTCATTTCAAATATAAAAACCAGGTGGCCATCTGTAAGTCTGTAGGAGTCTAGAGCTGGGTGACTATGGTTCGCTTGAGCCTGGTTTTCCTCCAAGGTGGAAACGACGGAGTTAAATGCAACAACATAGTTCGTGACAGGGTCTTCTTCCTTGGAGGCAGCGGAATTGCACCCCGAGTGGTCCTCTAGAGGTAAGGCTTCTTCTTCCACTATACAACCCATAGCGACTAACTCCTGAAATGGACTGGTGGTGCAGGTGGCAGGATGGCACTCCAGGATGATCAAAGGAAGGAAAGGAAATAATTCCTCCCAATTGGGCGGAAATTCTTCTTCCACTAGGCAACCACCTTGGAGACTCTCAGTACTGGGAGGATGTGGTTGATGATGAGCCTACACGAACCAGTTTATCCTAGAGATACCTAGATGGTCCTCATCTAGAACTGGAGCTCGAGAGGTAATTCCTTGGTCATGGTGAGGCCAAGGCTCTGAAGGGGCTTGCGCAGACCAATTTTTCCCTGAAGAGCTCGGGTAGTCTTCGCCTAGCGTGAGGGCTCAAGAGGCAGGCCCCGGGCGGTTGTGTCGTCAAAATCTGTTGTAGTAGGTCGACCCTTGACGAGGCTTGCCTTGTTCTCGTGGCATGGTTGTGCAGGGCACCAAACAAGCATAAAAAACCATATGAGAAGGGTGAGTCTCAGAGAAAGATCAACAGAATAATGTTGGGCTTTAGGCTCAAACGCCCCATATAGCACTTCCCACACAGTGAAACTACCAAGAGGGAATAGGCATTGATGGATCTGATATCCATTAGTGATGGTGTGATGGAAATCTCAAATATCATACTGAAGTTGAGGAGCCGAGCCCATGCTTCCATTAAGGCCCAACGCACTAAGGCTTGACATTTATGCATGAGAACCATCGCAACTGGACAGGGAGGGAGGGTGGCGATGAGAGGCTTTAACTTCCCTCTTGATTGCCCCATCCAATGATGCGTGTGGCCCATGTGGCCCATGTGTCACCCCATCCAGGGGCGAAAACTACCAGTTATGGAAGATGTAGATGGAAGATTATTTATATCAGAAGGATCTATTTATACCATTGGGTGGAATAGCAAAGAAGACGACGACCATGAAGGGTGAGGAATGGGAGGTTCTTGACATAAAGGAACTAGGAATGATACGGCTAAGCCTAGAAACGTTAGTGGCTTTCAATATTTAGAAAGAAAAGATAACAAAGGAGATGATGGACGCATTGGCTAAAATGTATGAAAAACCCTCGGTGTCCAATAAGGTATTTCTAATGAAGAGATTATTTAATATGAAGATGTCAGGAGGTGGGTTTGTTGCAGATCATTTAAATGTATTTAATATGGTTACTAATCAACTAAATTATGTAAAAGTGGAATTTAATGATGAGGTCAAGGATGTTCTAATCTTGTGCTCATTGCCAGAAAGTTGGAACAGCTTAGTCATGGTTGTAAGTAACTCTGTCTCTGGTTCAAACACTTTAAAGTTTGATGATGTTGTTGGTGTTATCCTTAGCGAGGAAATGCGACGGAAAAGCACAGGTGAGACATCAGGTAATGCGTTGAACATGGAGAACAGGGGAAGACAAAAGGATAGAGGAAAGGGCTCAAGGAACCACGTGAATTATAGGAAGGGAAGATCCAAATCCAAACTTGGAAAGATAGAGTGTTGGAATTGTGAGAAGAAAGGACATCTGAAGAAAGACTATAAAGATCCAAAGAAACAAAGGGATGGACAACAGGAGAAAAATCAGGAAGAAAATATAACAAGTGATGTGTTACAAGATGCTTTGATTCTTTCTATAGATAATATTTCTGAGTCTTGGGTAGTATATTCAGGGGCTTCATTTCATGCCACACCCCATAGGAAACATTTTCTATATTATGTTCAAGATGATTTTGGACAGGTTCATTTGGGTGATGATGCACCATGAAAAATTGTTGGAATGGGAAAGGTAAAAATAAAGAAAAACAATGGAAACCAATGGTTGTTGAAAGAGGTAAGACATGTTCCAAATCTAAGGAAAAATATAACTTCAACAAGGAAGTTGGCAAGTGAAGGTTGTATATCCATATTTACAGATAAGGTGTGGAAGGTCACCAAAGGATCATTTGTGATAGCAAAAGGATATAAGGTAGGTACATTGTATTTATGTACTAGTAATACTGATTCTTCTATCTCTTTAGCTTCTACAGGAGTGGATACAACTTTTTGGCATCATAGGCTTGGACACATGAGTGAGGAGGGGATGTAGATACTTCACAAAAGAAATTTGTTGCCATATTTAAAAAAAAATGATTTGGATTGCTGTGAGCATTGTGTTTATGGAAAACATAAGAGAGTCAGATTTCTCAGAGCTGGAAAAGAAAAAAAGAGTGGAAGGTTAGAGCTTGTGCATACAAATGTATGGGGACCAAATCAGGTATCATCTCTTGGTGGATCTCGTTATTATGTTACTTTTATTGATGATGCAACTAGACAAACTTGGATTTATTGCATTCGACAAAAATATGGTGTTTTTGATACTTTTAAGAAATGGAAAGCTTTGGTTGAGAATGAGACAGGAAAAAGGTTGAAGTGTCTAAGATCAGACAATGGAGGTGAATATTGCAGTAAGAAGTTTGATGATTATTGTTCATACCATGGGATTCGTAGAGAGAAGACAATTCCAGTAACACCATAAGAAAATGGTGTGTCATAAAGGATGAATAGGACAATCATGGAGCGTGCAAGGAGTATGAAATTGCATGCTAGTCTGCCCTTATAGTTATGGGAAGATGTTGTCGATATTGTTGTTTACTTAATAAACAGAGGAACTTCAAGCTCTTTGGATGGTGGAATTATAGAGGAGGCATGGAGAGGTAAACAGGTAAACTATTCTTTTTTGAAGAATTTCGGTTGTGATGCATTTGTCCATATTGATAAAGAAAATAAAACAAAGCTTGAGGAAAAATCCAATAAGTGTACCTTTATTGGATACAGTGTTAATGATTTTGGTTATCGCTTATGGGATTATGAAAATCACAAAATAATTAGGAGTAGAGATTTCATATTCAATGAGAAGGTCATGTACACAGATCGGTTGCATGGAAAGATACAAGAAAAATAAAAACCATAATACATAGTGCTTGATGAGATCACTAAAAAAAAAATTCCAAAGGAACCATAAATCAAAATGCACAACAACGGGAGTAGTAGGTACCTCAAACTCCTGCAAGTGTTTTTAGAAGATATACCAGGTTAAGTAACCCCCCTGAACGATACTCTCCTTCATTGTATTATTTATTGTTGACTGATTCTGGTGAATCAAAATGTTATGAAGAGGCAATGCAGGTAGACACCAAAAACAAGTGGGATCAAGGAATGAAAGAGGAAATGGATTCCCTGGTAAATAACCAGACTTCGGATTTGGTTCAGTTGCATGCTTGAAAAAGAGAATTACAAAATAAATGGGTTTACAAGTTGAAGGAAGAAGATGGAGGAAAAAAACGGTACAAGGCTAGACTTGTTGTAAAGGGGTTTTCACAAAAGAAAGGTATATATATTTTATGAAATATTTTCTCCTTTTGTTAAAATGACTTCAATTGGGACTATTTTAAGTCTTGTGGTAGTAGAAGATTTGCATGGGGATTTGGAGGAAGAGATTTATATGCAAGAGCCACAGGGGTATGAGGTCAAAGGGAAGGAGAATTTGGTATGCAGGTTGAAGAAGAGATTGTATGGACTAAAGAAAGCTCCAAGGTAGTGGTATTTGACATTTGACAGGTTTATGAGAGAACAAGGTTATAGTAGATGTCATTCTGATCATTGTGTTTATTTTAAAAAGCTATAAAATGGAAGTTATATTATCTTTTTATTGTATGTAGATGACGTGCTTGTTGTAGGGTCTAATATGCAGGATATAAATGTGCTCAAGAGGAAATTAGATAATTAATTTGTGATGAAATATTTGGGTGCTACAAAGAAAATCCTTGGTATGAGAATAACAAGAGATAGGAAAAATCGCAAATTGACATTGTCTCAGGGTGAGTACATAGAGAAGGTGTTGGAGAGGTTTAGAATGCAGAATGCAAAATCAGTCAGTACACTTTTGGCCAACCATTTCAAATTAACTAAGGAAATGTGTCCCAAGACACAGGAGGATATAGAATACATGTCTAGGGTCCCTTACTCATCAACAGTTGGCGGTTTGATGTATGCGATGGTTTGCAAAAGAATAGATATTGCACATGCAATGGGATTTGTGAGAAGGTATATGGACAATCTAGGTAAAGAACATTGGGAGGCAGTAAAGTAGATTCTCAGGTATTTGAGAGGTATTGCTACTCATGCATTATGTTTTGGAGGTTAAGACACTGTTCTACAGGGATATGTTGATTCAAATATGGAAGGTGATAAAGAAAGAAGGAGGAGCACCACAGGGTATGTTTTTACTATAGGTGGAACAACAATAAGTTGGATTTCAAAAATGCAAAAGGTTGTTGCACTTTCAACAACAAAAGAAGAGCATGTTGTTGCTATAGAGGCTAGTAAAGAAATGGTTTGGTTAAAGAGGTTGTTATAGAAAGATTTGCCTCACCCTATGCAATCTTGCACAGAGGGCCTTTTTCCATTTCCTTATGCAGACTTGAAGTCCCTTTTTGAAAATCCCAGAGATAAAAACATTATTTTTCCACATATACACATCCTGCCTATATTACAACATGCATATACGTAGGTTGCACCACCACATCCCGCGTACATCGAGAAATGTGTCCACAATTAAAAAATGGTGTCGTGTTTCCATGTCACGTAACATGATCAATGATCCTTGGCCTTCCATATACTGGAAACATTCCAACTCGGCCCTTCAGTTCCACTTGAAGGCTATGAATGGGCCAAATCCGAGCTATGGAAAAGAGGAGAAAGAATTCAACTTTGAGAGAAAAGTTACTCTGGAGAAATTATTCACTTCACATTGAGTCTGCATCCCTTTGTCCTTTAAGTCTGAACACATTTTTCAGCCCCCGAGCTCTTCCATTATTGATTGAGAACTTCATTGTATCTCTTATATGAGCTTTCTTTTGGTGGAGGATTGAAGTGGTGGAGGCCCAACTGAAAGGAAATTAGTTTCTCGGTTTCAAACCATGCCGACATGGAAGTTTGTAACTCATTCACTTCTGTTGATTACATCTTAATAGAAATACTCTTTTCTCATCCAATTAATATCGCACAAATATTTGAATTGTTATTCCATGGGTGTATTTGTTATGAATGTTGATGGATTATGCTATTGAATGTGCTATATTATCACCATATGCTTTTGTTTCTTGGTTGTTAAGGACTAGTTGCAAGTATATTTCTTTGGGTCAAGTGTTCAACAATGGACTTCATTGAACGTCTGGATGAGGTAGGCCTCTTATCTTGTCTTGTTAGCATATTTCTTTATATAACATACTTGAGATTAGAGTTGATTTCTGCAGTCATTTCTGCCTGTTGTGGTTTACCCTTAGCCATAGAGATATTTTCCTCGTAACATAATTGGTGACCATATTGGGGATATAATCTTCTTTTGGGGGGTTTGGAGTGTTTTTCTCCTTAGATTGTTCTCGTTCATATTGGGTTTCTTTTCGTATGATTGCTTGACAGCCTCTGTTCACTCTAAGTTCGAGTTTCTTAGACTTCTCCTTAGCCTAGCTTTGTTTTGACACATATACGTGGGTTTTTTCTTGATAGTCGTGTAAATACACATGTTGTACTTTTGCAAGCTATGTACATATGCACTTTTCCCTTGAAAAGTCGTGTACATCAACCTTTGTTGCTTGAATGTTGGATTTGGTGGTTGTTGGGTAGATTTTGATGATTGTTGGGTCTTCTTGGGTCTCTATGGTGACTGTTAAGTGTCTCTGGAATGACAGGAAACATGTCTTTGGTTGAATTTTTGGGCGGTGCCTTTCTCATCATCTTTTCATTTTGATTGTCCTTGCACGTTGGGCTGGGTGTTTTTCTCCTTCATATCCTACTTGGGTTGTATCTGTCTATACACAATAGATTCTTTATATCAAGTTGTTGTTCAGTCCTTTTATTTTCATTCTCTTATATTGAAAATACAAAAATATTAGGCATTTTACATTGATTGACATTTTGATCTCTTGAGTCTTTGTCATTTATATTAGTGCATGTAAAGAAAGATTGCATTTTGTTTAGAATTGCAGAATTGAATTGAAAATTGCATTTTTGAAAAACATATCATTTATAGGAAATTGAATTTAAGACTTTGCATTGTATTCATATTCATTTATTTTACTTGCTCAGTCATAACATCACTAGTTTCACGACTGCACCTTTTGAGTAAGAAAGGCCATTAAAAGTAACGCTATAATTTAAAATCGATTAGTAACGATTTTATTTTCTAGGGTACACAAACTAGCTTAGCATTTAGAGCCTTGGAATAGGATTTTGTGAGTGAGCTTCTCCAAGGCTATTAAATCAACATATGTGTCTAACTAAGGGAGTGGAGAAATCCATTGTATAATCGGTAATATCAGGAGGCTCCGCTTACACCAAAGTTAATTAGGAGGTCGCATGAGGTTGGTTGAAGGGATATCCCCCTGATACCTTCTTAGCGTCAAAATATTTTTTGGGATCTATTCATATATGGAGATATTGCTAGTGCCCTTACCTCTGTGAGAGACGGTGATTTCAAGGTTTTGGGCTTTGCTACCCTGCCCACACAGTGGACCTGATTTATGAATGTTGGCCTGTGCATCGGTTATACCGTGGTTTATTAGTTGCTTGGTACCACATAGGTTACTTGAAGGGGTTATTCTGCAAGTACCCTGGGTCAGATAAGGGTCAGAGAACACACATCCTTTATGGAGGATTACATCTCTCGGGGGATCTAACCGACTCGTGGTTAAGCCCACGAGGGCCCTTAATATTGATTGTGTTTCCTCCAATCTTTAGCAGCGGAGTCTCAAGCCCCTCTTGGACGAGGCATACCTACTTTAGAGAGGGAGGTCCCTTTCAACCACTTTATCATGTTTGTGTGCATATTGGCCATTTGATTATTTTTTTGGTGTGCTCTTTGATTATTAGTAGACCTTTGAGATTTTATACCATGCTTTGAGTTGTTATTATCATGGATAGTGGAGTTCCTGTGACTCCCTCCTTTACCACTACTCCCCCCATGATGTTGACTTATTTCATGGGGACGAATCCATCCACTTTTCTTAATAGTATGCAGAATTATGACACTCATTCCATGCCTTGGGTCTCTAATCATTTTTCTATTGATATTCCAAACATGCCTTCACCCTTTCCATCCTCTCCTTGGCCCACTTATGTGAATCCTAGTTTTGGATCTGGGGGCACCATGGGCCCCCCGTCTACGTCTTCATTTGATAGAAGTCATGTCCCTCTATCAACTCTCACCGTGGGAGGCTGGAACCTCCCCTCTTACGAATCCAGTCCTAGCCATGTTCTTTTAGGAGCCAATACTCAAATGGGTGGTTATTCTAATTATTACACCCCATCTGTGTATCCTTCGTCCACCATGCCAGTTCCTACGCAAAACTCTTCCCATGGCAGGTCCACATATATCCTCGGGTCTTTCATATAGGGGGAATCGGTTTTATGGTTCAGGCTACCCTCTTCACGGAACCCCTTCACATGGGGGAAAAATATATCCTCACTTGAATAATCCTTATCATAATTTTATATCTTTCCAGACATTTGCTTCAGTGATGATGCATGTACAAACCTCTATGGATAAATTAGGCGGAGGATACTACCTTTCCAGACAGTGACAGGGTGTAAACCAGGACCCTTCTTGGCCTGCAATGTCTCAAAACTAGTATTTCCCGGGACCTTGGTCTCAAATTCCACAACTCACCACCGTCGCTAGTCCAGTCACTACCAGTCATACTGGAGCTCCATCACCAACCACTACTAGTCATGTTGGATATTGGTTGATGACCTCTGCAAGTCATGTTGAAGACCCACAACCAATCGTTGCTATTCATGTTGGGGGAATCACTCTAGTCTCCATGAGTCATATCGATATCACATCTCCAACCTCTGTACATCATGTGGGAGATGAACCTCCAACCTTTGGCAGTCACACTGAGAGCATGTTATCAACCATTGTAAATGAATTTGGGGGCATTCATATGATTGAGAATCCTAGACATGTCAGACATAAGCCCAAATTCCTTTGCAGGACTTATAAAGGAGATCACCTTACTCGTTTGTGTCCTTCTACTATCAGGATACCGAAAGCGTGTTTCTCACCTAGAGGCCCTTCAGGTTCTAATACATTTGTGGTTTCCCCGCACTTTGTTTCTCCTTTGATTGACATGGAAGTCATGTCGATGTAATCCTTGCCTGACCACACCCCCATTTTTGAGGGTGATGCATCTCTTGGCCTTGTTGTCACGCATCCCATTCAACCAATGGTTGAAGAAGTGGTTGTACTGATGCAATTTCCGGTCAATCGAACCCTTCCCTTGGAGGATGATGCTTTATTTAACCATGTCATTATCATTTCTAGTACTGCACCTTCTGAACAAGAGAGAATTTTACTCTCCCCAAGTACTCTCCCTTCAATTCTTGGAGAAGTTCCCTTTGATTTGGATGGTATTGTGGGGTATCTAATGCCTCCTCATATGTCCTTTCAAGTAAGAGACATTATTCGATATATCACGGAGAAGGTAACCTCTTCTATAACTTTATCTTCCTTGACTTGGAGAGCTTTGGGTTTTCCCAAGCTTGTGTCAACTATTCGTAATATGTTGACCTTTCACAGAAGTCCATCATGGGAGCCTTGGCATCCCCCATGACATGCTACCTAGAAACCTAAAATCTCTTTTCTGACTCGTCTAAAAAGAGAAAATATTTCTGAGTGAATTTTTCCCTTTCACACTTGTTAATTGGACTTGAAAGGTCACGAGTCTTGGTTAAGCTCTTTTCTGACTCATTTTCAAAAAGAGAAAAGATTACTGAGTGAACTTGTCTCTTTCACACTGGTAAATTGGATTTTAAAGGATGTCTATTTGGTACAATTTTATCCGTTTTTCAAACCAAGTAGACTAATATTACTAAAAAGGACATTTTTTGGCATTAAGTTGTGATTACATCTCATGCCCTTGCTTGCAGTATTGAGCCTATTTTCAGTTCTCGCTTTGTGTTATAAACCATTTTCCCTAGTAGTTTTTCATCCTCAACCAAGAAGAGCATTGTTTATATCCTTCACAACTTGACACCCTATACCCAGGAGGGAACATTCCCCCAAGTGTTTGTCTCCCGTATGCACCTCCTTTCATTGAGCATAGGTATGTTCCACTGCTGGAACTAGTTATGCTTACTTATGACACTTGTTTCCTTCTATGTATAATATCATTCATTTGACTATGAAAAAACAAAAAAATATGGGCGGGAAGGGAGTATTATCTTATATTGGCAGCAGTTGTGTCGCCTTTGAGCAGAGAAATTTTTTTTTTAGTCCACTTGTCATCATAATTTTGGTTTTAGCATGACCTTAGGAAGTTGAGCTCGTTATAGAGAGTTGACTCCCCTGACTGGTTATTCTTCCAGTATCTATGGAGAATTTGATTGATGCCTCTTGCATCTCATGGTTTCATCACTGAGTATATGCTTCCAGAGTCTTCCATATGTCTCATGCTCTTGTTCAAATGATGTCTATCAACCTGTGTCGGTCATTCCTCAAAACTCTTGACTTTGCACATCGTCCATACACTTAGTTTGTCTCACAATCACATGAAGTTGTAGTTCTATTACGCACCTTGGTCCTACTTTCCTCATTGGTAGGTAACCTTGAACCCATTAGTCGACATTTCATCATTGGTCGTTGACTGGGTGGTTTCCTTTGTGTTCAATGGAAAGACATCTATTAACACATTTGGATTCGTGTAGTCTCTTGGATGCCATTAGCCTTATTGGTGGTTTCCTCTCCTTTGTCATAAGTTTTCCTCATTGGTTTCTATTCAAAGGGTCTTTTTCGTGTACCACTTGCACCTAGAACATGCGAATGATGCACAAGTTCATTGGTTCATGAACATTTTCTTCGTCTGATTTCCTCAAAATCATCAAGCTCTTGCTTTGTACCTAGTGTTGAATGATGAGATATGCCTTAATTCTCTCCTTTTAGTGGGTCTTTGTTTGCACAAGGGCATACCCAGGGTTCAACGCTTCAACAATGCACCAACAAAACCCTAACTACCAGACCTTTCGACAACACCTGCAAAGCAGATGAATTCTCACCCAAGGTAGAGGCAGGGGGGGTTGTAGGACTCAGGTGTCTACAACCTAGATGGGACACAGATCTATGATTAAAACACTTAACATAGCACTTAGCTAATCAATATGCATTAGTTCTTAACTCCCATTCACATCGCAGATTAAACCCTAAATACATAACAATGCAGTAATGAGAAGATCACACACTTACAATCACTTAGGACATAACATTAACTCATATCTAGCATTCATTTACCATACTAAGCATCCATACATCTATCTAACATATATAAAGATCTGTGCACTAAGTAGATAAACACATAAACAACATAAAAAACATTGCACAAAGCACATCAACACAGGATATACGTGGTTCACCCCCGTGTGGGGCTACATCCACCAACTTCTTCTTCTTCTTTATTAGTCTTCTTCAATCTTTTACATCCATATGCTACTATGCACAGAGCCATAGGGACCAATTCCACAGAGGATAGGATATCTTCGCACAACCTACCAGATCCTCCTTCCCAAAATTAGGTCAAGGCACAGAGCCAACTCCTTATTAGCACAAAGCCTCTTACGATCACTTGCACTTAGCTAGAATTTTACATATTCTTACACGAAGCCAACTTGGACCGTCTTACATAGACTTCGCTCCAAGTCCTATCTACCTATTTATATATTACAAAAAGGATTAAACATGGGTAAACACATGGGCCGACATCCCATACCCGTTACATAAACCCTAAAAGCCCAAAAATCCCACAAAACAAGTGATATCCCGCGATCTTCGCTTCGCCTGGGTGCTCCATCTTCGAGCATCCTGTCGAAGTCCCAAAAATGGTCGAACAAAACCAATGTTATCTCAAAACTTGGTCGAGGGCCAACATGCCCCCAACACTCACCTGTGACTTGTCCGGAGTCACTTTGATCTGGGCAACACTGCTTCGAAGGCCTCAAGCTTAGCTCGAGGTACCTCAACTTGCTACTTCACCAGAGCCTCCTGCTTGGCGAACTCTTGAATTACTTGCTCGGTGACAGGCCCTTCCAGGTGTTGTTCCACTCTTGTGACCACCTGTTCCAATTGCGAGCCTTATTCTTCGATCTCTTCAAAAAGCATGTAGGCTTCGTCCTGCACTGGTTGGAGTCTCTTTGTAACCTCCATAACTCTGCTTTGGATGGTAGTGAATTGTTTATGGACTGCGTGTTGTTCCTATGACCTCTTCATATTCTCAACTGCAGTAAGCAACGTCATATTTTCTTGTACAATGGACGCCTATTGCTTCACCTCCTGGAGCTATGCTTCCAATTTCCTCAGCTCCGGATCTTCTGCAAGGTGCTCATAGGTCTGCGCACTTCAATCACTTAATTGTTTACACTCTGAGGCCAATGCCCTAATTTTTTCTACTTCATTTCTGGTAGCTTCTTCCCTCTGATTGCGCACTTCTTGCGGAGTGCTCGGCACTACTTGGATTTCTAGCTCCATTACTCTTGCTTGAAGCTGTTGAATGGATTCGGCGAGCTTCCCCACTTGCATCTCAGTTGACTCTGGTTCCTCTTGTGCCAAGACCGAAACAAAGGGAACTGCTCTAGCTACTCTTTGTCCTCCTCGAACATTTCCCTAATTTCATCTTTCTCTTGTTGCACAACTCAAAGTTGTTGTAAGGACTTTTCGTTTTCTTTCTTCATGGCTTCTATAGCCTATTCCCTTTCTTATTGGTCTTGAAAAATTCAAGCCTCTATCACATCTTATAACCTTTGAAATTGGGTGGGCTCATCCCCCAATTCTATACTCTTTATTGAAGATGGCGCAGTAGGAACTACCCAGATCGAATGGATAGCTTTCTATATGTCCTTGAGCTCCTTCTCTATTCTTTCATACATCGACTCCTGCTTTTCTCCCTGTCTATGCAAGATGTCTTTTGAAGCGTCCTATACGGCTATGAATATGAGATTAATATCATCCACTGTGAGCACATTCTTCGACTGAGGCTTGTTGGCACGGGCCTTATTTCTAGCCGAAGTTTTCTCAGGGGAAACCTTCCTCTTCTGCGATGCTTCTGCTGTGGTGAGGGGATCCTTTGGTGGTGTGGCTTCACCTTTATCTTTCTTTTCTCTGTCTTCCCCTCCTTCCTCTTGGTTCACTTCGTCTCCTCCTCCTCCTGCAGGTGATTCGGGCCTACTTTCATCTGATGCGTTGTCCTCCTCATCATTTTCTATGTCTTGGACTCATGGATGATTTTAGGGGATAAATTTTTCTCATGGGCTAATTTTCCATGGTTTTTCCAAAAACGAGATTCGCTATTTTAAAAATGATTCACCCAAATTCTATTGGATAAAATTATTTTACCTTAAAAAATGCCAAAATTTTATAAAAACTATATAAAATCCTTATAAATTTGAATATTTTTACAAACATATCGCCAAACATTTATAGTTGGCATATGAAGGATTAGTAAGATTCGCCAAGGTTTCTACATTTTAAAACAAATTTCCATACGTAAAATCATCCCTTCTTAGACTTCGTACTTTTTCTTCTTTTTCTTTGCATTGCTCTGTCCGTCATACTCAGCCTGGGTGACCAGAGGACTTCTGATGATGTCAGGATAGTAGAGTTCTCCATCTTTGACCGGTACAAGGAATTATATTGGCCATTCCTTAGTGATCTCTGTAATGTCTTCATCGGTCAATTTATAGTAGGATTGTAGCTCCTACTTACTTTCATCCCTGCGCGTGGTGATGTAGATGAAGTGTCAGTCTGCGTGGAACTTTTCTAGTGGCCTGTACTGATGGAGTGTATTTGGTGTCATTTGGGGGAATGATTCAATGGCATGCTTCAGTTGTATGTAGTAAGCATGGAAGACAAAGTTTGACTGCCATTGCTTCACCATATCGTTTGTATACCATAAGGTAGCGAACCTCGCGACCAACGATTCTGCTGGCTCAACTTCCAGGAAGGCTGCTCCTTCCAGCATTTTCCAAGCGACAAATGCGATTAAAATCAGTAACCAACTAAAATGAAATTCATATCCTTTTTCCTACGCTTCATGACAGTCCTTCTCCAACTCATTGACAAGGTAAATCTCCCAGTTCATATGCATTCCTTCGACACACTTCCCTTCGAGGTCGACTATGAACCCTGTGACTTGTGTCGAACAATTCTTTCGTAGGAGCTTACCAGTGATAAGCTGACAAGCTAGGCACACTGCACCATCCTGGATGGAGGCTACCTTGTAGCATCGCTTTCTCTTCTCTATGTCACCATAGGCTTCCTTTATGCGTTGTGCCAAGGAGTGATTTGACATCTTCCCTGGGTAGAACTGGTGAGGGTTCAGTCACTACATGCTTAGTCCTGTGATTAAGTGGATCAGGGCCAGATCCACAGTCACACGCTTGTCAAGCCACAAATACGCTCTGTGATAGCACAAAAGGAGGAGTTTAATGCAAGCGTTAACTTCCTGATGTTGGACAACGTGGGGTATCTTCATCATGTTCAATATCATGGAGCACACGAGCTCCTTAATCCATGGCTGGGGAACTATCTTGGGATTCTTCCCATTCATCTTCATCAAGTACCTGTGTAGTGTGAGCATGCATAGTTCTTTCAGTCTCCAAGGTTGAAGTCGTTGATCTTGAGAGTTGGGATCAGTCCCAACTGGGGTCCAACTGCGTGTATCCCTTTCGGGAGGTACACAGTGATGAGTGTGTACTCAAAGTCACGAGGGACACTGTCATGGCTAACTGCACTAGCCAAAGGTGGGGTGTATTCAGGCAAGACCGATGGGATCTGCTTCATGTTAGCTAGATCATCGCGGTGTTTGCTTCTTTTCTCAGTCGCGATTCAGCTATATTGTTGCCTGGTCAAGGGGGATGCTTGCAATCCACCCATCGATGATGCTTGTATTTCTACAGACATGACTTTCTCAGCCATGAGTTCTATCAAAATATCTTCTACATATTTCTCTAGCGCACTATGCTCACCCGACATTCACACTTGTAATCGCGGAGATCAGGTAGGTGAACAAACAGACAAGGTAATCAAACGGATATCGAGGTCTAGATAACACAACGTGGTATGTAATCAATTATCTGTTAGCTTGAATATCTCAATTTGCAAAAAGTGGTCCCGACGCAGCATACAACAAGTTAAATAAGAAACATCGTAACGGATTCCTCCAATGGGTATGAATGTGTCAATCAATACGAATCCATTCGTTATGGCGTGGTATCAACGGTCCAATGGTGATCTTTCCGTCAATAACCGAGTTTCTAACCATTCTGGAGCGTCATTCTAATGGTCGGGACACCTCCAACGATCATATAGCTTCGCCATGGAGAAGTCCCATTCTGCGGGGTTCTGCTATTCTGGCGAGGTTCAAGTTCTGCAAACCTGCCTTCTGCGAAGTCTTCTCTAGAACTTCCTGCAGTTTTTCTAATTTTGATTTCTTCTTACTAATATTTCTAGCCTTCTTTCTTGTTGTTATCATCAGAAGTCACTCCTAGATTGTAGTAGGAGTAAGCCTAATACCCATTAGTTTATATGTCACGATTTGTTTATCAAGGGTGATCAAAAGAGAACAGACTCGGAATCCTGGACTGGGCTATGTATGAACAAGAGACGTCTTAGTCTAACTTTAGATAGTAATTTGTAGTAAAGATGAGTAGGAGGAATACTTTGGTGAGAAAATGCAGAGGTCTGTTGTAGGCATCAAGCTTCTGACATCCAGAAGAGAATGAATTTAAACATGAACTTATTTTATTCAAATCACAAGAACATTAAAACAAATCATAACAACGTTACCATAAAACATTTATATAACATTGTCACAATGCTTCATGTGACTCAATCAATCATGAATTATTTCAACATTAGATGGAAACCAGATGGAATAAGAAGTTGATTGTCATTAAACGAGAAATTTCACATACATATACATAACCAGGGAAACCAGTGCTTCATTAAAACTTTACAACAGGGAGATTAACTCTACCAATGATACTTTACAAAATGGAAAAAATGACTACATATACCCAAAACTTTGTAGTAGGAACTTGCTCAGGTTTCCATGGCACGACGTCCAGGTCACTTCGATCAGATTGTGCATGCAGACTCTCTGCCAAACGTAATAGTTTGTGTCGGGCCTTTTCTTGTCATAATGCCCATGCAGTTGTTGGTCAGACTGCCCATGCAGTCTAATGTCAGACGTGATCTTTGTCAAAAAGGACTGACAGTCACCTCTGCTCTTGTCTTTTCCCATCTTTCCATTTAAGGGAGGAGATGATGTCTCACCCACCTTTCGTATTGGCATTAACTAATTCTCAGGATCTAGAAAGGCTTTGGTCAACTTTGCTCCTGCAGGACGTGGTTGTCTCCCTTTGGTTGATGCTACTTCGTGGGACTGCTACGAGGGGACCCAGATGGTGGACGTGGATGAAGCTGACAAGGTTGAGGCGATGGGTGAGACCAGCAGGATACTGGGTATGCATGGGCGCTTAGGTGCTAAAGGCATAGAGGCGATGTGGCATAAGAAGATGACGTGGGAGAAGAAGGGGAGATCCAGTAGCTGAACGAGGCGGGGGAAAGTAGCTAAGGTGGGGGTGATAGGGAGTGCGAGACACATGGCAGGAGGTGAGTGAGTGATGGGTGAAGACGGGACAGGGATAGGTCGGGAGGACGATGAGTGGAGGAAAAGTGTGAGGATGCGGTAGCATACGGGGTGAGACCATCTTCTAGGGAGGACACGAGCAGTGGGACGCTTGGCAAGAGATGGCAGGCGGGAGTGATAAGGGGATAATGGAGGCGGTAAGTGGTTTTAGGTTGGAGGGGGTCTGACATCACAAGAGGGCGCCATGATAACAGGGGGCCCGCATTCAAAACCGCCTCATTTCGGACCCCCCCCGTCGTTAAAGGCAGAATGGCAAGGGGGCTCCAGAATTGAATGTGCGTCACAGATCTAGGTTCTTGAATCCCGATCATTCAAACTTGTGCAGTCGAATTCCAGACCCCCCCCATTAAAGGCAGAATAGTGGGGGGGGGTCCGGAATGGAACCCTGGCCGTAGATCTAGTTGCACAAATTTTGGCCGCCCAGATCTATGTGCATCATAGCACAATGCGCCTGTGTGTATTTCATGATGGACGACTGATATTTTCAGTCGATTAACGATCCAGCTTCTTTCGGGACTTCTCGCACTAGGCATCCCTAATGGATCTCTTCTTCATTTTCATGAAACGACCCAAGCGCTGCCATCTGTCCTCTTTGTTTAGGCCCCACCTTTACATAGAACCCCGGGCTACGACTATGGGCCAGAATCTAGGGGCTTCGCATTTCGCATTTCGGGGTTTTGAAATACAAAGCAGGACCTGGTCCTCTTAACTCGCGATCCTTGAAACGTTGATAAGTTTCCACCTGTCCCTCTAAGATTGGATGGATGAGATCTTCTCTTTGATCGATGGTCTTGATATTTTTGGGGTTTTGAAATGCAATGGAGGAGGGACCTCTTATCTCTTGAAGTCCTGACTTTTGAAACCGCGATGGTTTTTAATCGCGTGCCACATATCCTCGCAGGATCGGACGACCCAAATCATTCTCGTGACTTTGTCCACAAGGGATGAGCCCAGGCATTAATCCTTGTGCAACTGCATGGCTCCGACTTACCCAATCACCTTCGATCTGATCCTGATGAAAAATACTCACTGTTGAAAACAAAAATTCCCGCTTGCAAGCATTTTAAGCCCAAAACGATATTTTTTGAGATTTGCACTTGGGCGCTCATGGCTATGGCCTTTGAATAAAATGCATTTGATGGGTTTTTAAACCCAATTTATTCGCATTTTACACCAAGGGCCTGAAACTGGAGAGAAACATCCCCCTTGCAATAATTGGTGATAACATTAGGTTCCATGGAGGATAGAGTCGTCCCTGCGATGCTCTAAGAACTCCTTTTGCAGTTCTAGTTCCTTGTTGTTGGGCTATGGAGTCGAGCTTAAAACACCCTGCTGAAAATACATGCCGATAAGTGAAAACAAAAACAAACACACATGTTCGAAGGAGCTTATTTATGTACATCCCTAAACTAATAAAATCCTTTACATGGGGCTAGGTGAAAGAAAATTTGCACCATAGCCAATCAAGTAACTTCCTGAATGGAAGCACTCCTATGTTGTCAATGATCACTAGCAGATGGTGTAACCGTGACAGTAGAATGGCTACACTCTTAAACTCCTCCTCACAAGCTGAAGTTGAGATGAAATGGGGCGGCTCCAAGTTGTGAAGGAGATACAACTCCATGTATTCCTTCACAGGCTCATAAGACCAGCGACAAACTACAGAAAATTGGTGACAGGCAGCCTCCTCTGCTACACCGTTGTTCACATATGGCTGAATTTCTCTGGTAGACACAGGAGGTGAGAGGCTGGTGTAGGCTGACTTATCTCAGGTGGTGGCTGCTCACTGGTAGGCTCTGGACATGGTATAAAATGCCCTTGTTGCTGATCTTCTGGTTCTTCCTCTTCTTAACTCTCCCAAGGGTCAGAGTCATAATCATCTGTGGGAAATATTTTCTCTTCAATCTTCTTCTCAGTGTCTTCTGCAGGCCAAGGATGGTTTATTTCCTCATGATAATCTTCTTTAATGAATAGAGGACCGGGCTCTGCTATCTGTTCTTGGAAATCCTGCATATCCAACTCAAAACTTGATTCATAGCTGTCACACACGGGCCGGTTGCTCCTCTGGTCATCAATCTATGATGTGGGGCTCTGATGCTCCTCAATTGAATAGTCGTTAAAGTTGGGTGAGCACAAAACTCCTTCATATTGTAAAAATGGAATGATCTCCTGATCCTTCTTTTCAATCCCAAATGTAAATACATCATGGGAAATTTCATGAAGAAAAAGAGGACAATCCTTTTCCACAATGAATTCTTCGTTTAAAAATGAGACAACAGGCTTATCAGGGGCAGAAACTAATGCATCTACCGCTAGTAAATCTTCATTATCTTCTTCAGTAGGGCTGCCAAGGACATCTGCTTCAAGGGCTGGAAAATTCTCTGCACATCGTTTAGCTTCCCACCTTTCTAGTTTGGCAGTGAGAGATTTTATCAGTTCCATAACTTCGCCCCAAGCATATTCCTCCTCCTTAGGGTCCTCATACTTACAACTTTCCTCATCATTGCATCCTTCATAAGACATAGCCATGTCTTGCTCACTGTCCTCACATTCCTCACAACAATTATGACAGATAAATTCAGAGGAATAATACCTTTGACAATGCTTATTAAAAGCTGCATGAAATTCTCTTAAGGAGGAGATGTTGGCAGGGGGTAAGGAGAATTACCACTCACGAGCATCCCCTGCTAACGAGAACATGAACATCTTCAACAATACATCCTCATGATGTATCTCCCACCGATGCATGAGTTCATGAAAATCATGGAGATGTTGAGCAGGCTTGTCCTCTTTACGCTCTCTAAATATGGGAAAATAATCATACCATTCATTCGGAGAAGGGAAAACATTAGGAAAACTAGGAACAACCAAAAAATCAAAAGGAGCAAACCTTCGAGCTGGGATTTTTTCCATCTCGAACCAGTGTAGTCGCCAAGTGAAATACACGTAGTTTTGAATGTGTCTGGTCTTTTCTCACCATCAAAGGCCAACTCTGATCATTTTTGTTCTCCCAGGAAACTTCTCAGGCTGAGAAAGTAGCTGCAGAAAACCTTCTCGAGAAAGCCCCTCTAGTTCATCTTTCAGGTGTGCTAAAAGTAGCCACAGCTAAAAAAGTGAAGTGGAAACATGGAGTCTCCATAGTGGAGTCACCAGGTGCATAGTAGAAGTATTCAAGGGATTTGATACCTGATGCAGCTTCAGAATCAGAGGCTCAATGTCATTTGATCCTAGGGAAAATCTTCAACTTTGTCCCCAACAATGGCACTAGAAATGTTAGCATCAGAAGTCACTCCTGGATTGCAGCAGGAGTAAGCCTGATACCCATTAGTTTATATGTCACGATTTGTTTATCAAGGGTGATTGAAAGAGAACAGACTCAGAATGATATCATTTTAACTCAGAATCCTGGACTGGGCTATGTATGAACAGGCGAGGTCTTAGTCTAACTTCAGACAGTAAGTTGTAGTAAAGATGAGTAGGAGGAATACTTTGGTGAGAAAATGCAGAGGTCTGTTGTAGGCATCAAGCTTCTGAAAGCCTGAAGAGAATGAATTTAAACACAAGAACTTGTTGTATTCAAATCACAAGAACATTAAAAGAAATCATAATAGTGTTACCATAAAACATTTATATAACATTGTCACAATGCTTGATGTGACTCAGTCAATCATGAACTCTTTCAACATTAGATGGAAACCAGATGGAATAAGAAGTTGACTGACATTAAGTGAGAAATTTCACATACATATACATAACCAGGGAAACCAGTTCTTCATTAAAACTTTACAATAGGGAGCTTAGCTCTACCAACGATACTTTACAAAATGGAAAAAATGCCTACATATACCCAAAACTTCGTAGCAGGAACTTGCTCGGGTTTCCATGGCACGACGTCCAGGTCACTTTGGTCAGATTGTGCATGCAGACTCTCTGCCAGACACAATAGTTTACATCGGGCCTTTGCTTGTCAGACTACCCATGCAGTTGTTGGTCAGACTACCCATGCAGTCTAATTTCAGACGCGATCTTTGTCAGAAAGGACTGACAATCACCTATGTGATTTTTCTTTCCCGTCTTTCCATTTAAAGGAGGAGACGATGTCTCACCCACCTTCTGCATTGGCATTAACTGATTCTCAAGATCTAAAAAGGCTCTGGTCAACTCTTCTCTTGCAGGATGTGGTGGTCTCCCTTTGGTTGGTGCTGCTTCGTGGGACTTCTGCGAGGGGACCCAGATGGCAGACGTGGACAGAGATGACGAGACTGAGGCTATGGGAAAGATCGATAGGCTATTGGGTATGCATGGGCGCTTAGGTGCTAAATTCATAGAGGCGATGTGGCACAAGAAGGTGACGTGGGAACAGAAGGGGAGATCTAGTGGTTGAACGAGGCAGGGGCAACCAGCTAAGGTGGGGGTGACAGGGAGTGCGAGACACATGGCAGGAGGTGAGTGAGTGATGGGTGAATATGGGACAGGGATAGTTCAGTAGGATCATGAGTGGAGGACAGGTGTGAGGATGCAGTAGCATACAGGGTGAGACCATATTCTAGGGAGGATGCGAGCAGTGGGACACTTGGAAAGAGATGGAAAGTGGGAGTGATAAGGGGCTAATGGATGCAGTAAGTGGTTTTAGGTGGGATGTGGTATGAAATCACGAGAGGGTGCCATGATAGAAGGGGGGGCACATTCAAAACTGCCTCATTCTGGACTCCCCCCCCTCATTAATGGAAGAATGGAAAGGGGGGTCCAGAATTGAATGTGCATCGCAGATCTAGGCACTTCAATACCGACCATTCAAACTTGCGTGGTCAAATTCTAGACCCCCCCCCCATTAAAGGCAGAATGGCGGGGGGAGTCTGGAATGTAACCCTGGCCGTAGATCTAGGTGCGCAGATTTTGGCTGCCCAGATCTACGTGCGTCATAGCACAATGTGCCCATGTGTCTTTCCTGATGGATGGCTGAGATCTTCAGTCAATTAATGGTCCAGCTTCTTTCGGGACTTCTCGTACCAGGAAACCATGATGGATCTCTTCTTCATTTTCGCGAAATGGCTCAAGCGCTACCATATGTCCTCTTTCTTTAGGCCTTGCCTTTCCATAGAACCCTAGGCTACGACCATGGGCTAGGCTCCCAGGGCTTCGCGTTTCGCGTTTCAGGGTTTTGAAATGCAATGGAGGAGGGACCCCTTACCTCTTGAAGTGTCGACTCTCGAAACTATGATGGTGTTTAATCACGCGCCACATGTCCGCACAGGATCAGATGACCCATATCATTATCATGACTTTGGCCATAAGGGATGAGCCCAGGCACTAATCCTCGTGCAACTGTGTCGTTCTGACTTACCTGATGACCATCTATCTTCTCTTGATGAAATATCCTCGCCGTTGAAAACAAAAATTCCCGCGTGAAAGCATTTTAAGCTCGAAACGATATTTTCTAAGATTTGCGCTTGGGCGCTCATGGCTGCGACCTTTGAATAAAACGCATTTGATGTGCTTTTAAACCCCATTTCTTCGCATTTTACACCAAGGGCCGGAAATTGGAGAGAAACATCCCCCTTACAAGAATTGGTGATAACACATGTGATTTGAGTCTTTGGATTCCTCTTTCCATTCTTATTCTTATCGTCTCTTAGCGTAGTAACTTCGCACTATTGAGGGTCTTCCAAAGGGTTCAAAGGTAATACCTCTTCTCTTACTATTTCCAGGGTGAATGCACTTCTTTCCTACATGGACATGTTCTTTAAGCCTTCTTGTATTCTTTCAACTTCGAAAACTAATTCTCTGGCCCTCTGTTGCTTCGACTTATCCTCTTGTTCTTGCATTAGTCGCTCTATCTTTCTAGATATGAAGTCCCTTAATTCTTTTTTTTCTTTTCTGTATCTTTCTCCTCTTCTTTCCTTATGATCTGGTCCTTCTCAATCCAATTCTTTCCTAACAAAAGGGCAAAAGGGGTGTTGTTCTCAACAAAATTAATGACTTTGAATTCTTCTTTGGTCGATGTTTCATGAGAAATCATAGGTATATTAGTAACTCTTCCACATAGGGTTATCATCTTTCCTTTAAATGATCCTATCCTTCCCAATGAAGGAGCCATAGCAGGCTTTCCCAAGATTTCCCAAGTGATTTCTGGCATGATATTCACCTATGTTTACTCATCCAAGACACAGTCTATGTCGAAGTCTCCTATTCTTGTTTCTATGCACGACTTCTCTTTTAATATCTCGGTTAAACTGATGTCTCTGTGATCATTCAATGTTTATTTCAGTTGTATTAACATAGTCTCGTATTCTAACATATCCTTAGTCCTTTTAAGTTCTTCATATTTTTCTTGTTTCATGTTCATATTTTCAACTTTGGCAATCATTCTAGGGAAATACTCAACTTTGTGACCAATAGATTTACAACAAAGACAAATAGGATCTGTACTAGGGAATTCCTTAGCAAGATTTCCCAGTCTTCTGCAATTATAACATAGTGTCAATCCTCTCTTTCTTTTAAATGAGCTCCAGTCTTTCATGTACTACGCACTGGGATCACAGTGATGGATCTGCAATCTGCAAAAATTCTTTATAGGTTCTTGCATCCACTTATTGGTCCAAAAATTATGTTTGTGCATAGGAAGAACATATCTTTCTCTATTTCTATCAAATTTATTCAAATCAATTCTTTTTTCTAGATGTGCCCTAGTTTTCAGACTAGGACAAAATCTATCAAACATACCTAGATTCATACTTTCGAAGAAAAAATTTCCACTTATCCTACCTTTATCAGAGCACAAATATTTAAGATCTTACCTCTTTTCTTCAGATCTGGTTCCTTTCTTAGCACAGATCTTCGCAAGTCAAGTAGAATATTGTGCACTACAACAACAGATCTACGCACAATGCTTTCTCTTTTCTTTAGTTCCCAACAATCAGAGTTTCAGGTCCCGACAACGAAACCATTTGTTGGCACAGGGGAAGACCTAGGGTTCAACGCTTCAACAACACACCAACAAAACCCTGACTACCGACCCTTTCGGCAACACGTGCGAAATAGATGAAGTCTCACTCGAGGTAGAGGTAGGGGGGTTGTAGGACTCAGGTGTCTACAACCTAGATGGGAAATAGATCTATGATTACAACACTTAAAAGAGCACTTATCTAATCAATATTCATTAGTTCTTAACTCCCATTCACATTGCAGATTAAACCCTAAATACATAACAACGCAGTAATGAGCAGATCACACACTTCCAATTGCTTAGCACATAGCATTAACTCGGATCTAGCATTCATTTACCATACTAAGCATCCATACATCCATCTAACATATATAAACATCAGTGCACTAAGAAAATAAACACATAAAAAACATAAACAAAATTGCACAAAGCACATCAACACAGGATATACGTGGTTCACCCCAGTGTGGGGCTACGTTCACCAACTTCTTCTTCTTCTTTATTAATCTTCTTTAATATTTTACAACCATCTGTTAATGTGCACAGAGCCATATAACCCAATTCCGCAGAGGACAGAAGATCTGTGTGTAGCCCACTAGATCCTCCTTCCCAGAATTAGGTCAAGGCACAAAGCCAAATCCTTATCAGTACAATGCCTCTTACGATCACTTAGCTAGAACTTTACATATTCTTGCATGAAGCCAACTTGGACTGTCTTACACAGATTTTGCTCCAAGTCCTATCTACTTATTTATACATTACAAAAAGACCTAAACATGGGTAAACCCATGGGATAACATCCCATACCCGTTACATAAACCGTAAAATCCCAAAAATCCCACAAAACAAGCAAGATCTTGCGATCTTCGCTTCGCCTGGGCACTCCATATTCGACCAGCCTGTCGAAGTCCCAAAAATGGTCAAACATGACCAATGTTCTCTCAAAAATTGGTCGAGGGCCAACAATATCCTTCCATCGACTTCAACTCATCTATTATAGAGACGAGACCTAGATTCCTATGAGTACCTAGAGGCTTGGTCATTAGTGGCAAGTTCTCTCGCCATTGACAGTTGGGAATACATCAATGTCTCATGATCGATGGATTATTCAAGTTTGTGACCCCGACTCCTTTATTCACACTTGTAAGAATGTACTTGGTTCCTTGATACCTACTTTCATCATCGATAGGTTGTCTCACATTTGTTAATGATATATGTCAATGACTGGTAATCAAACAAAGTCTCATTGTGTTCAACCTCAACTCCTTTATTCACATGATGTAGACTTGCACCTTTGGTGAATTGTGTAGAAGACTTGAAGACATCAGTGTATAGTCGCATCTTTCTTGAGTTGTTGCTACCTTTTCATTGGGCCAGTACCTGTGTGACTTCAGTGATCATGGGAGATCAGATTGTACTCCATTGTATATAGATATCTTCAGATTGATTTTGAGACTTGTTTTACTGGGCCTTGTTCGTGACCATGACAACCTTTGGCATGTAACCACATTTGTATTTTACTATTCATGTCTATGGATAGTTGTTTGGTATATTTTCACATGGATCTGCAGTGTAATTCGAATTGGAAGCCATGTATGAAAAGTCAGTATAGATTGTACTGAGCAACTAGTTCTTCCAGTTGGGTCCCCATTACTCCACTTATGGGTCTTATAATGTATTTCAGCCATCATAGATACTCCTCTGACCTCACACAATAGGGGGCATCTATTATAGCAATATTTTCCTCACCCTATGCAATCTTGCACAAAGGGTTTTTTTCCATTTCTCTATGCAGGCTTGAAGTCCCTTTTTGCAAATATTAGAGCTAAAAACATTATTTTTCCACATATATGTGCCTTTCCTACATTACAACATGCGTATACACAATTTGCACCACTACATCCCACGTACATCGAGAAATCTGCCCAAAATTAAAAAATGGTGTCGGGTTTCCATGTCACGTCACGAGATCAATGACCCTTGGCCTTCCATATACTAGAAACATTCTGACTCGGCCCTTCAGTTCCACTTGAAGGCTATAAATGGTTCAAATACGAACTATGGAAAAGAGGAGAAAGAATTCAATGTTGAGAGAAAAGTTACTCTAGAAAAATTATTCAATTCACATTGAGTCTGCATCCCTTTGTCCTTTAAGTCTGAACACATTGTTCATCTCCCAAGCTCTTCCCTTATTGATTGAGAACTCCATTGTCTCTCTTATATGAGCTTGCCTTTGGTGGAGGATTGTAGTGGTGGAGGCCCGGCTAGAAGGAACTTAGTTTCTTGGTTCCGAACTGTGCCAACACGGAAGTTTGTAACTCATTCACTTATGTTGATTACATCTTAATCGAAATACTCTTTTCTCATCCAATTAATATCTCAAAAATATTTGAATTGTTATTCCATGGGAGTATTTTTTATGAATGTTGATGGATTATGCTATTGAATGTGCTAACATTAAATATTAACACCATATGCTTGCGTTGCTTCGTTGTTGAGGACTAGTTGCATGTATATTTCTTTGGGTCAAGTGCTCAATGGTGGACTTCATCAAACGTTTGGACGAGGTAGGTCTCTTATATTGTATTTTTATCATATTTTTTTATATGGCATACTTGATATTAGAGTTGATTTCTGCAGTCATTTCTGTCTGTTGTGGTTTACCCCTAGCCATAGAGAGATTTTCCTCGTAACAGAGGTTTATGGAGGAATTGGGAAAGAAGCAGGAGAATAGCAGGTTGTACTGTGACAGTGAAAGTTCCATTCATCTTGCAAAGAAATCAACCTTCCATTCTAATACTAAGCATATACATCTCAGGTACCATTTCATACGATCCATCTTGGAAGATGGAAATTTGAAGTTGGAAAAGATACACACTATCCAGAATCCTACAGACATGTTAACAAAGGGAGTAACTAGGGATAAATTGAGTTCCTGCTCAGTTTCAGTTGGTATTCAAGCATAAAGGTGAAGATGAGAAATTTTCCAGGTCCAAGAAGGATCATGGTACATCAGATACAACAACAGTGGAGTTGTTGAGATATGTCTCCAAGTGGGAGATTGTTGGTTGTGGAGTCTGATTATGTTCATGATTCAGAGGTCTTTGTTTTTAGCCATGTTTATACCCGATAAATACTTTACACCCTGGAAGAATGTACACTCCTCCATGTGGGGAGTGCAGGGGGGGTTACCCCCCCTATGGGGTTTGGGGGAAAGCGAGCCCTCGATGGGGGTTCGGGGTCAAAGCCCCAAAAGAAAATTTGTCTTGTAAATCTGGATCGTTCATTATAAGGTCGCAGATCTGATGTTAGAAGTTATGTTAGGGTTTTTTTTCCTAGAAGGAAACCCTCTTTTATGAGGTAAATGTATTGTGGTTATATATCATGGCGAATATTGTATTCTAAGTGTAGAGACTATGAGAGAAATAAAAGGAAGTTACAAGAAGTGTGTTGTAGGTTGTATCCTTTCATTTGTTGGATAATAATAAAAGAATTACCTGTCAATTTCTCTGGTGGACGTATCCCACACTGGGTAAGCCATGTATATCTATGTCTCTATTGTATTTTGTATCTTATGTGTTTTATTTCCATATTTGTTTTATTTTATTGCTCCAAAATCCTTTTTTTTCTAACAGGTATGAGAAAGATAACCTAGCTACACTAAAAACTACTACTAGGCATCACACAATAACCGTACATACAATTTCATCCATGATTTACATCATTTTAATGGCTAAATTTTGCACTTTTCTTTGTAGTTTTAAACCAAGCAACATGCAATCACAAGAATGTATTCAATAGGTTACCATTTTGTAGGCTATAGTGATTTATTAGAGCCTAGCCCCATTCTCTTCATTTCTATGTAAAAGGGCCGGGGTCAAGTAAAAGACTAAGCCTCCATTACCAAAACAAAACATAGTGTCTTGCTTCCATTTCTAGAGTGCATACACCAAGAAACAATGTAGTTGAATGCTAGGGTAAGAGATTTTCTAGATTGAACTCTTTTTACCACCATTGGATCGAATCCTCACCAAAAACCAAGCCAATTAATATCATTTACATCTAAAGATAAGTGTGATATAGGAAAAGATATAGATCACCTTCATATCACTCAAATCAATATGAATATTATTTTCCTTCATATCACTCAAAAGATATAGATCACCTTCATATCACTCAAATCAATATAAATTGGACAAATTCATTCACTTTCTATAATCCATGGAGTGGTATTGATTCATAAATATTGTACTGTCAATATTGTTAAGGTTACAAGTAACACCCCTCTTCCATATGAAGATAAACTAGATGGATGTAAACACTTGAAAGAGAAGGAAGGAAGTTTCACATAGCATCCTTTTAAATATTTGGAAAAGATTTACAGTTTTCTTCATGTACTTGTCTTGTTGAAGACTACAACCCTTGATGTTGGTGAGTATATGG